>CAIGRP010107248.1:0-26366 GCA_903798385.1 Fraxinus cuspidata | reverse complement strand
GCTAAAATTGAAGTTGCCTCCTTTTTCTTTCCCGGAAAAGACGCTTGTTAATGCGTGATTATATATATATATATATATATATATATATATATATATATATATATTCAAATCATTTTATCTCTACATTACATAAAACAACATATCAAGAGCTAGAGAGCTTATATTTCAATTAAGAGTATATTGATCTTGATATTGTAAATGCAATTACTATTGAATATAATGAATTTATCATCATCTGGCTATAGTTTTTTTCTCATCTTGGATTTTCACATAAATCTTGGCGTTCTTGTTTCATTCATATTTATTTCATTATTGTCATTATTTTGCGATCAGTTCATAATAAACTGGTATCAGAACAAGGTTGATCTTCCTCATGGTAATGATGAAATATGATATTCCGTTATTAGATCAAAACACGAGATTTACTTTATGGAAAATGAATATGTGAGTGGTTCTCGCGCATATGAATTTAGAGAAAGACTTGCTTAGCTTTGATAAGATGCATTCAACCAGGATACATGATGAAAAGCAGCCTATAGATTGAAAAGCCCAATCTCAAATTCATCTACATCTACCAAATCAAATTCTTCAGATGTTCTAAAGGAGAAAAATGTCACTGCATTATGGTTGAAGTTGGGGCAACTTTATATGACAAATAGCTCGACCAGCAAGCTACACTTGAAACAACATTTTTATTTTCAGTGGATATTCAAAGGTATGTCATTGGATGATCACTTAACTATGTTCAAAGAAATTGTGGTTGATTTGGAGACATTGAAATTTAAGTATAATGAGGAGGACTTTGCGTGATGTTGTTGTCTTTGTTGCCTCAATAATATATGACTTTTAGAGATACTATTCTCTATACTCAGGATAGTCTTATTCTGGACGAGATCTATGATGCTTTATTTTATAAGGAGAAGATGAAACATCTTGTAGGAGGATCTAGGAGTCAGGCTGAATGCCAGATTGTTCGTGGGAGAAATCAAGATAGGAATCTTGATAAAAACATTAGGAACAGATCGAAACCCAGACATGCAGACAAAACATTTCACTTTTGTAAGACAAATGAGTATATTAAAGCCGATTGCTATGCTTTGAAACATAGAAATAAGGTTGTTGGTGCTATTGATAAATGAAAACGATATGTAAACACAACAAATACAGATGTTGTGAAAGATGGGCAAAGTGAATGAGAGTTTCTTGTGATTTCTGACATGGGTTATAAAAACCTTGTGAGGAATGAGTTCTTAACTCAGTAGGTACTTTTCATATATGTCCCACTAGGATTGGTTTGTAACATATGAAGGAGTTTCAAGAGGTGCAATGATTATAGGAAATAACATGCCTTGCAAAATTGTCAAGGTTGGTAGAATTAGAATCAGAATGTTTGATAGGACTATTAAAACACATGCAGATGTAAGGCACGTCCTAGAATTGAAGCAAAATCTTATATTTTTTAGTGTACTTGACTCAATTTTTATCTCTACATTACATAAAACAACATATTAAGAGCTAGAGAGCTTATATTTCAATTAAGAGTATATTGATCTTGATATTGTAAATGCAATTACTATTGATTATAATGTTCGTGGGAGAAACCAAGATAGGAATCTTGATAAAAACATTAGGAACAGATGGAAACCCAGACATGCAGAGAAAACATTTCACTTTTTTGTAAGACAAATGAGTATATTAAAGCCGATTGCTATGCTTTGAAACATAGAAATAAGGTTGTTGGTGCTATTGATAAATGAAAATGATATGTAAACACAACAAATACAGATGTTGTAAAAGATGGGCAAAGTGAATGGAGTTTCTTGTGATTTCTGACATGAGTTATAGAAACCTTGTGAGGAATGAGTTCTTAACTCAGTAGGTACTTTTCATATGTGTCCCACTAGGATTGGTTTGTAACATATGAAGGAGTTTCAAGTGGTGCAGTGATTATAGGAAATAACATGCCTTGCAAAATTGTCGAGGTTGGTAGAATTAGAATCAGAATGTTTGATAGGACTATTAAAACACATGCAGATGTAAGGCACGTCCTAGAATTGAAGCAAAATCTTATATTTTTTAGTGTACTTGACTCAAAGGATTATAGATACACTAATGAAGGTAGAATTTTGAAGGTGAGACTCACAGTATATTCATTCAAATCTTTAGAGACCAACTAGGGTGTCTACTAAAGGATGTGCTTATTACTTGTTTACAGTGATTAATGATTTCTCAAGGAAAGTTTGGGTATTTTTCTTGCAATAGAAGAGTGATGTGTTTGGAACCTTTAAGGAGTGGAAAACAATGTTACGAAAGCAAACTTGGGAGCACGTGAAACGTCTACGCACATATAATGGGTTGGAGTTCTGTTTAGATGAATTTAATAGCTTTTGTAGGGCTGGAGTTATATTGAGATACTTAACAGTAATTGGAACTCCTCAATGGAATGGTGTGGTAGAACAGATGAATAGAGCCTTCATGGAAAAGGTTCACTGTATGCTTTCAAATTTTGGGTTGCCTAAAAAATTTTAGGCTGAAGCTACTACTACAACTTGTTTTTTGATTAATCACTCATCCTTAGTTGCCATTAAGAAAATGATACCAAAAGAGGTATGGTATGGTAAACCTTCTTTTTATCCTGATTTGAAAATACTTAGGTGTCTTGCTTATGCTTTTTTAGATTATGGGAAGTTGGAGTCTAAGTCCAGAAAGTGCATCTTTCTTGAGTATAAATCAGGTGTGAAGAAATATAAATTGTAGTGTCCTGAGACAAGAAAAGTGGTAGTTGATGAACTTGTTATGGTTTATGGTTCACCTTATGGAAATTCTTGAACAATTGAGGAACATAATTGTTCAACTTAGATGGAGTTGAAAATTGGTCCAAGGAAAGAGTCAGAGGTTTCAAAAAAGTCTACTTCAGAGTGGTCTAGTTCAGAGCTAAGAGATACTAACATTTTTCTTACTTTTCCTATACAATCAACAACACCACAGTATTCAATTACTAATGATAGACCTCTACAGAAGTATGGAGAAGCATATTTGGTAGCTTATGTATCGAGCGTGACTGGCAATATTGATTCCACAGAGAAGCCTATTACATATTCAAAGGCAGTCAGTTGTAGTAATTCTAGTAGATGGTTGATTTTGTTCTGGAGGACAAAGAATCATAAAAATAATACTAAAACTTGGTGATTTTACCCAAGGATAAAAAAGTTGATCGCTGCAAGTGGATGCTCAAAAGAAATGGAGAGACATTATGGATTGAAGGTGCAAGGTATAAAATCCGATTGGTAATAAAGGGGCTATAGTCAGATACTAGATGTTGACTTCGCAGATGTGTTCTCACTAGTTGTAAAGCATAGCTCAATTCTGGCTTTACTTGGGGTTGCAACTAAGAATAACTTGGAGCTTGAGCATATGGATGTCAAGACATCATTTTTACATAGAGAACTTGAGGAGAGCATTTACATGCAACAATCAGAGGGTTTCATAATTTCTAGAAAATAAAACTACCTGTGCTTGTTGAATAAGTCCTTGTATGGACTAAAGTAGTCGCCGAAGTAGTGGTATAAAAGGTTTGATTCATTCATGACTACTCATAATTTCATTAGGCAGTTATGATAGTTATGTGTACTTCAGAAATGAGATGGTCGATCGATTACATATGTTGTTAAATGTTGATGATATGCTAGTAATAGCCAAAAATAAAGCAGATGTCAGAAAAGTGAAAGCTCGACTTTGTGAGGAGTTTGAGATGAAAGATTTGGGTGTAGCAATGAAGATTATTGGCATGAAGATCTTGAGGGATAGGAAAGCTAGTAGATTGTACTTGAGTCAAAATGAGTCCATTGAGAAGGTGCTTCACATGTTCAATATACTGAATGAAAAGGCTACTAGTACTCCCTTTGTAGCCCACTTTAAATTATCGTCTGGCTTGTATCCTTAATGAGATGAAGACATTGATTATATGTCTCGGGTTTCTTATTCCAGTGTAGTTGGTTCGCTTATGTATGCTATGGTTTGTACAAGACCATATTTAGTACATACATTCAATGTAGTTAGTAGGTATTTGACAAATCCAAGCAAGGAACATTGGAAAGTAGTGTACTATATATTCATATACTTAAGGAGCTCTACTAATGCTTGCTTTCATTTTGATAAAAATACAGATGGAGTCATTGGGTATGTAGATTTAGATTGTGCAGGAAATCTTGATAAGAGGAAATCACTAACAGGGCATGTGTTTACCCTTTGAGGCTGTACTATAAGTTGGAAAGCTACTTTGTAGAATACAGTAGCTTTGTCTACATCAGAGGTAGAGTACATGGCCATTACAGATGCATGTAAGAAGGTTATGTGGTTGAGATGATTGATTGGTAAAATAAGTTAAGACTCGCAGATTTCTACAGTGTATTGTGATACTTAGAGTACTATCTTTCTTACTAGGGATTAGATGTTTCATGAGAGGACTAAGTACATTGATATGAAGTATCACTTTATGCGTGATGTGATTGCTCTTGGTGATATTATAGTTGAGAAATGTTGATATCAAGGATAATCCTACTGATATGATGACAAAACCGCTTCTTATTACTAAGTTTGAGCATTGCTTGAATTTAGTAGTTGTTTGTCATTGCTGATAGGGGCTTGTTTGGAAGAAGTGGAGTGGTATTTACTTGGAGATTTTTTTTTAATTCATTTATTGGAATTTGGTTTAAGGTGGAGATTTTTTGTGGTACGACCAATTCCTTTTTGATTTGGTGTTTGAATGGATAATGGAAGTGTAAGGGGTTTTGATTTGATAGTTCTAATTGATAAGGATCAAATTTGATCAAAGATTAGAAGTTTGATTTGGAAAAAGGAGTTTGAGATGGAGAAAAATGCCTTGGAAAAACAGTAGCCAAAACTTAGTGCTAGGCACCCATATTGAAGAATGGAAACATACTAGTGCCACAGCATCGGTCCCTTGATACATGAACATGCGCTTCATGCTGCGTCGTCGGGCCAAGCGTCGGGATACAGTGGCACCACCATGATGAAGTTTATATCTTCTTCATCCACAACTCCAAAAAAGGCTCCTATACATATTCGACATGATTTTATCTCTACATTACATTCAACAACATCTTGAGAGCCAAAGAGCTTAAATTTCATTGAAAATATTGAGATTATATCGTCAACATACAGTAAAATTAGAATGCGACGAGTTGAAGTGAATCTAAGGAATAGTGCAGAATCATGATGACTGGATGTAAAACCAAGAAAGAAAACAACAATGGAAAATTTCTCAAACCAAACACTAGGTGCTTGTTTGGAGCATAAAGTGTCTTCTTGAGCTAGCAAACATATCCAGGAGCATGAGAAAGACCAGAAGGGAGAACCACATAAACCTCATCTTGAAGATTTCCATTCAAAAAGGCATTTTTGACATCCAATTGAGAGAGAGACTCCATTGACAAACAGATGCAACTGCAATAAGTGTACGAACAATGGTCATCTTGACACCGGAGCAAAAGTTTCCTCATAATCAGGACCATACTGCTGATTAAAACCTTAGCAACCAATCTAGCCTTTTAACACTCAACTGAACCATGAGATTTCATTTTAATCTTATAAACCCAACGTGAACCAATAGCATGTTTCCATAAAGGTAATGCAATCAAGTCCCAGGTGCTGTCTTGTGTAGAGCGGGGAGTTCATCAGACATAGCCTATTGCCAAAGAAGATCCATAATAGATTCTTTGTAGAAAGATGGTTCAGATACTTCTCCTGCAAGAGTTTTCAAACGTGTTTCTTCAGCTACAAGTTCACTAACCACTTAATCAATTGAGGAAACTGGAGTACGATGTAAGATAGAGCCTCTAAGTCCATCAAAATCGTTGCGAAGTGCCATAAAAAATTTGAACTAATCGCTACCGCTCTTTAAAAATAATATATTCCTCACATGCTCTCAGTCATACTGATTCTCTAAGAGTCAATTCTTCCCAAAATGAGTTTATAGCAGTGTAAAACTCAAGAATACTCATGTTCTTCTATTGTAAAGCTGGTATATCAAAACAAGAAAAGAAAACAAAGTTACCATCTTTAATATTTTTTTCTTTTCATTTTAATTAATAAACAATATAAGTGAAAATCAAGAATTATGCTTCGAATTCTTTTTTTTTTTCTGATTGTATTTGTTGCGTTCTTCATGATGATCCCTATCCTCGCATTTATCATTGCATAGTCTATTTGGGTGAGTTCAAAAGCTGCTTATAATTAATTTTGCATTCTTGATTGATTAAGAGACGAGTAATATTAATCCTCACTAATTATTATTAAAACATATAAAAGCTTTCCGGTCTTGAAATTTAATTGAACATCTTTCATAAAATGTCAGAGAAGCCCTTCGAAATTCCATATTTACAGGGTTAGTCTCGTGTTTATCCCAAATTTTGAAACCCTAATCTTTAATGAAGTGCTGCCAATTGAGTGCGAGACAGTGACCAATTTAATGGGTATATTTGCACTTTACCTTCTCAAAGCAATGAATGTCTTCTCCTTCGTACATTTCCTCTTATGGTGGTTGCTTCTAAAGCACATCCGCTTGTTGAGTTTTTTTTATCCAAATTAGGTTGAATTTTTTAAGAAAATATTTTTCCCTTCTTTTAACATGTTTTTATTGGAAAATATAATTTCCTTTATTTCACATGATTTTATTGTTTCCATTTTTATAGTATTTCTAGAGTTTGGCATACACCCTTATAAATACTAGACTCTTTTCACTAATTTTATATTACTGTAATATAGAATAAACGTGTAATCACGGTTATTGTATTTATTACCTCCATATTAGTTAATTGAATAAAATAATTCATTCCTCTTCCAATTAATTCGCTTCCTTTTTATCTTGTTATTTGTTTGCAATTATATACTTCATATTATGTCATATACATTACCTCCATCCATTTTATTTCCCAACAAGTAATAACAAAGGTATTAGTTGTGATTTATTTGAGATTTTTGTTGTTGATAGCAGCCATGAAATATGAAATTTCACTCTTGGATTGAAATACAAGATTCTTGTTGTGGCAAATGAAGATATGAGCTATACTCACGCAAATGAATGTGAATGATGTTTTGTTGGGATTTGACAAAATTCCACAATTTGGATGACGGAAGAGAAATAATTGAAGGACCGAAAGGCACTTTCACAGATCCATCTTCATCTCTTTTACAATATTTCTAAGATTGTTTTGAAGGAGAAAATAATAGTTGTATTGTGGTTCAAATTGGAGCAATTGTGCATGACTAAAAGTCTAACAAGCAAATTACATATGAAACAGAGGTTGTATTGTGAACTCATGTTAGAGGGCGAATCTTTGAAAGATCATCTGACTGTGTTCAAGGAGATCATCACTGATTTGAAGACTTTAAAGATAAAGTATGATGGAGGAGATTTGGCCTTAGTCCTTTGTGTTCATTGCCTGCTTTGTTTAGAGAAAAAAATCTTGTATAGTTGTGATACTCTCACTATTGAAGATGCATATAATGCCTTGTTTTCAAAAGAGAAGATAAAGCATCTGGTTGGACCGTAGGTTAGAGATGGTGAATGTCTTGTTGTTCATGGTAATCGAAGAATGGGTAACTCGAAGTAAAATTTTAGTAATCAGGTTTGTTATTATTGTAACAAGAAATGAAATATTAAGAGTGATTAACTGCAAAACAAAGGTACTGCAAATCATGGAAATCAATCAAATACTTAAGATAAGACCAATATGGTCGATAACTATTTGAGTGATGGAAATGTTTTGATGATTTTTGACATGGAATCTAAACCTGGCGAGGAGTGGATTTTGTATACAGATTTTGCGTTCCATATGTGTCCCAACCGGGATTTGTTTGAAACATATGAAATGGTATTGCAATTTTTGTTGTCATGGGTAACAACGAACTTTGTCGGGTAGCTGGTATTGGTAGAGTTAGACTGAAGCTGATGGATGGAATATGTAGAACACTCGATCACATTCGATATATTCCAGACTTGAAGCAGAATCTCGCCATGTTCTATAGAAGAGGTGGAGTCTTGAGAGTTCTAAAGGATGTTTGTTTTGTATTGGAGGGGCGGAAGAGGCTCCAGTTATATATCTTGCAAGGTCAGGCAGAATTTGTGAAGAAAAGTTAGCACATATTTAGTAGCGTGGTGGAGATTCAGTTTGGCACTGTACCTTTGGGATTTGGCTCAAGATCCATATTGAAGAATACTACTCAGTCGAGTTTGGAGGATATGAATAATTCCACTTTGCCACCATTACCTCCAGTTCCATTGTATTTACAGCTAGGGATAGATCCATTGGAGATAGGTACGTGGACGCTGATTCGGTTGCACATGCTTTTAGCGTTTTTAATAAACCAAATTTTTGAATGTTGATGTTGATCGTGCTTTTGTGAATAAATCAGCTACATTGTTGAGCAAATTTGTAGCACATCCACATCACCATTCTTCTTTAACATGTGTATGGAAAAACTTTTGAAAAATATGCTCCGTCATGTCTCCTTAGCTATAACATCTTTTGGGTTATGCAATACAAGTTGCATTGTCTTCATACAAAATTATTAGACTATCTTTTGTTGAAGTTAATCTGTATAATGTTTGGATATGATGGGTTGTGTTCCTCAGCTATACACATTCTCAACTTGCTTCATGGATTGCAATAATTTCATAACGATTTGAAGATGTTGCTATCAAGGGTTGTTTCACAATTCTCCATGATATAGTTGTTTCTTTAAGTGTAGGCACATCCTATTTGTGATTTTGTTTTATGTAGATCAGAGAGATAAATAACATCTGAATATTCCACTGAAGCAGATCCCGACCTTTGAGAATAAAATAATCTCAAACCAATAGTACTTTTTAGGTAATGAAAAATGTGTTAAACACCATTTCAATGTTTTCGAGATGGTATAGAGTTATATCTTGCAAGGAAGTTTACAGAAAAAGTTATGTTAGGTCGAGTACAATTTGCATGATAGATTAATGCTCAAATTGTACTAAAATATGGTATTTTAGGATCAAGAACCTTTTCTCCATCTTCAACTAGACGAAATTGATCTTTTTTCAAATCAAGTAATCGAATAACCATAGATGATGCAAATGGATGTGCATGATCCATATAAAAATGTTTTAAATCTTTTTTGTTTATGAAGATTGATAAACAAATAATCCATCTAGAAAATATTTAGTCTGTAACCCAAGACAAAATTTAATATTTCTCAAATCTTTCATCTCAAATTCATTTTTAAAATAATATGCAATTTTGTTGAGCTCTTCAAGAGATCTACTTAAATTTTAATTATCAACATAATCTGCCACAATTTCAAATCTTATATTTATTTTCTTTATGAAAACACATGAGCACACATTATCATTTTTATAACCATTTTTCAACTGATATTCGCTAAGGCGATTATACCACATGCGTTCAGATTGTTTCAATCCATATGATATTTACAATTTAATTGAGAACATATTTTTCGAGCTCGTATCATTTGTTCTTGGCACTTGAAGTCCTTCGGGGAATTTCATATTGATAGCCCAAGTCTAGCTAACCAAGAGGGGATGAATTGTTTTTAAAAACTTTTTCAAAGAATTAACTTAAAATCAAATACATAATAACTAGATACATTGATTCAAATAACAAACATAAATATGAAAGCAATAAGTGAATAGAGATAGAGATTGCAAACGATATAATTATATGAGGTTCGATCCAACACAATGATCTGCGTCATCCGTTACCAAACTCTCCGGCACGAGCAAGGACACTTTCACTAAGTTGATTGACTTGTGGTGCAATCCAACCCTTTACAATGCTTCCGATGACTTACAAGCAAGGAGCACATATCCTTTTATAACGTTGAACTTTTCGGGACCTCAACACGACCCACAATTCCAAAGTTGAGTACAAGAAGAGAAGTGGGCTTACAATTTAATAGATAGCAATAAATGAAGCTCAAGTGTTAGGTGTGGGAGTCTTTGATGTAGGATTGATTTCTCAAGAATTAATTTGATCAAAGACTTTTCAATTGCAAAATGATTTGATAATGAGTAATATGAGAAATCGATACAATGTTTGCTCGAAGGAATATCAATTGAATGCTCAAAAGTGCTTTTTATAAATGGTAGGTAATTTGGTATTTATAGCAGCTGGAAAACCCAACTTATCTACCAAACTAGACGACCCATCTGGACGTTTGATTCAGAACCGGATGATTCCAGAGAAATAGCCATTTGAAACTTGTCAGAACGATCGAAAATTTGACCGTTGCTGGCGAACCGGACATCTGGTTTGCCATCCGATGTCTGGATGACCAGATTTTCTGGGTCAACATTTTGTTTTGTTTGTAGTCAAAAAATATTTTGCATGACATTTGACGTGAATTTTTTATCGTAAAAATAAATAAATTCATCACTTGAGCTTTCAATGTGTCATTGCCATGAATTAAAGGCTTTACCTTTACAAACGAGCTAAAAACATCTAGTTCCAATGTCTTTGATTAATTTGGTACGAGTGCTCGATTTGTTGCTTGATTTTGAAATGACGCAGAGCTTTTCTTCATGAGTGCTCAATCGATCTTTATCTTGAGCTTTCTATCTTGGGCTTCCTTGATCGAAAACTTTTCCTTCAATTGTTTTGGCAACATGTAACATTTTAAAAATTAGAATTAGAGATAAACATAGTTTGTTTGTTATAATCAAAACATAAGATTTGACCATAGGTCAACACATATATATGTCACTATCAAGTAAGCCATATAGATAGGCAATTACTATATCCATAAGGTGTATATTAGGCCTTTGTCACGCAATTAAACTAATTAAAAATTTAAAAGTGATTGTTTCCATCACAAAGAATATATTTCCTCATAATCAATTATTGGTCTTCATAAGAAGCCTTGAGCTGCGAGTCGAGCTTGTATCTTGTAATTTCATTATTTTTATTTCTCTTACAAAAATCAATTTATATTTTACAAGGATTAAATTTTTAGGTATTCAAACTACATGTCCTGGCACTTTTCGTCCAACTATGCTTGTATGGTTTTTTTTTTCTATTTTGGCCAATCATTTATTTGTGATAGACTTTAATAGACTGTGGTTAAGAATTCTCATTTTGTATAATTTCAAGAGTCATGTTAAAGTAAAAAAATGTTGTCTATAACAATATTGTTTTTTCCATAATTTATTGAAATCTCATTATTTTCGGACACATGTGGTTCTGTAGGAACCATAATTTCAATATTTGATTGATCAATATTTTCTTATATTACTTCTTTTAAAGTTTTGCTTGATTTTTCTCTTATACTTTTTATTTTTCGAGGTACAAAATCTTTGGAACCAATTGTTCGACCATACTTGTAGCATATTTGAGATTCATTTGCTACAACAGATTGTTCTATAGGGACATCTATTAGGTTTTGATAATTTATGATGTAATTGGCAAGTCTGTGAACGAAAATGACTAAATTGGATATGTTATAAAAGTCAAGGATGAGGTTGTAATTTTCATAGAGCTAGGGGTTAGAGAATCCATGAGGGCTTTGATATAGCACAGGAGTTGGTGCAGGAGCGCACAATCCTGGAGGGCTGTCATAATCTCAGTCAGGAGTTGTTGCGAGGCACACAATCTAGGAGGATGTATTAATTAGAAGGTCAAAAAGCTCATGCCATTGTCTTGTCTAGCAGATTGTAAGTTCGATAGTTTATAGTGGGTTTTGATGACAAGCGCCCGAAGTTTTTACCCTGTTGTGGTTTCTCCATGAACCTTTCGCGTGTTTTTTTACTATTTTATCTGTTTTCATATTCTGAGGTATTCAAGTATATGGTAATTGGACTGTATGCTTAACCATCTAGAGATAATTAATTAGTGACTTGTTGCTGGTTAATTACAATTTTTAATTTCGCATTTACACCTATTTATCCCCTCTAAGTGTAGTTTGGGTCGAACTGCATATATTTCAATTGGTATCATAGGCACGTTTCAATTCCTAACCCATAAAATTTATCTAGACGAGTCAGTCTCTATCCGTGCATCCATGTTTTGACTGAAACAACTATCCCTACTGGAAAGTTAGGATGAGAGCCTTTTTAAAAACCTTAGATGAACGTATTTGGCTCAGTGTAGTAAATGGTTGGGCTGCACATAGTTCTACAATTAATAATGAAGTAATCTCCAATCCCATTGCTAAATGGACTAGAACGAACTTAGATGAGTATAACTGGAATAACAAAGCCTTATATGCCCTGTTTATGGCTGTGGCTGTAGAAGAGTTTAGAAGAGTGTCGATGTGTGAGACTACTAAAGAAGTTTGAGACATCATAGAAATTACACACGAGGGACTAAAACAGTAAAAAATTCTAAAATGTAGATGTTGACCTCTAGGTTTGAAGAGATAGAATGGTGGACGATGAATTGTTCGATGAATTCTATGTGAAGTTGAATGATAGTAGATTCGAGTTTTAGCCGAGGTGAAAATATCTCAGAGTCCAAAATTGTTAGAAAAATCATTAGATCCTTACCGGAGAGGTCTAGACCTAAGATCATGGTGAATGAATAAAGTAAGGACTTAGATGCAGTTAAGATAGAGGAACTCGTAGGATCCCTCCAAAGCTATGAACTCATCATATCTCAACCGAAAAAGTTTAAAACCATAGCCACGAATGCTATTAGGGAAGAAGAGAGTGAGTCGACTGATACTGAGATCCTTAGGGACGACAAAATAGCTTATTTCGTTAAATAATTCCAAAAGGCCATGAGGAATAGGAGAAAACCTCAAGAGAGGAAAAATGTTGATCCTAGTAAATTCCTGCATAAGAAACGTGATAAAAATTCTTCTAAGACTTCCAGTAAGAAAATCCAGTCTGTGATATGTCATGAGTACAAGGGGTTTGGTCACTATAGGAATAAATGTCTTAATCTTAAGAATAATCTGGGAAAAGGAATGGGTATGTCATGTAGGACTTTCAGTAAGAAATATATGTCATGAGTATAAGGGGTTTGGTCACTATAGGATTGAATGTCCTAATCTTAAGAATAATTCGGAAAAAGAAATGGGTAAGGCATTAGCAGTGACTCTGAGTTATGAAGAGTCGGATTTGAGTGATCAGAGTGATACCTCTGACGGTGAGGATGAACAAAACTATATGGCGTTCACGTCTAGAGTTAAGACTAAATCTTATAAGGGGAGTGAGAAGACTGAGAGTGTTAGTTGCATTGAGGAGTCTGAGAGTGAAGAAGTCTTTGAGGATGATGAAGATATCCGTGAGTCGTATTCGACAATTGTTTGAAGAGAGTCCTAAAATTAAAAAGGTCAACATAGCCATGCTGAAAAAGCTTGATGGGCTCGAAAGAGCTATCAAAAAATTGAGCGAGTTGAAACTTGTTAACGAAAAGTTGGAAGCTAAAGTTAAACACTTAACATGTAAGTTGGAAAAACTTGGAAGCTATAGTTAAATACTCAACTCCAATCCTTTATGAGTGGAACCCAAAAACTCGATCAACTGTTGGGAATGAACAAGCCTGCTGGTAATAGGCAAGGTCTAGGATATGTTCATAATGGCGATGACACTGTTGGTACTTCTAAGACCACGTTTGTTCCCACAACTAATACCAGATTTAGGAATGTTGCTGATTCTGCACCTAAATGAAAGAACGTTGTAGGTTCGAGGCCTACTAGACAACGTAGGATCAATCAACCTATAAATCAATGACAACCTTTGCGTTGGTTTGAACCTAGGTTTATTCCCACCAGCCATTATTGTGGTACAATGTGACACACAAGACCTAGGTGTCATAAACTCACTACTAGAAGTAAACGTCAAGATGTCTCGAGCAAAGTTAACTTCCTCGCCAATCAGTTTAGCCAATTGACTTAGATGATGACTTGGTTAATCAACATTATTTCTACTTCTAAGAAAGTTTGGGTTAAGAAAAATGATCTTCCTAGGTGTAATGAACAATTGAATTGCTGTGTTGCCCACGTTGCACTTAAGGCTCAAAATAACTCTATGTGGTATCTTGATAGTGCATGTTCTAGACATATGTGTGGTAATAAAGCCATGTTCTCTTCTCTTGATGATTAGAATGGCGACATGGTTAATTTTGGAGATGGGGCTATTGCACCTATCCTAGATAAAGGTACCGTTAATATATCTGGATTACCTGCTATCTTAGATGTGCTTTATGTGAAATGATTAAAGTCCAACTTGTTAAGCATAGTCAAATAAGCGATACTGATTTTGAGGTTAGTTTTGTCTGTGTATGATTCTACTGGCAACGTCGTCCTCGAAGGTGTAAGAACTTCTAACAATTATTATGGAGTTCTTCCTAATTCCAACTACGTGTGCAGTAGTGCCAAAATTGATGTAACTGAACTGTGGCATCAACACCTTGGTCATATGAACTATAAGAGCTTGTCTAAGGTCGCCAAGAAAAAACTTGTTAATGGTTTACCTAAACTTGAAAATATTGATAACAATCTATGTAGACCGTGTCAACAAGGTAAACAGCTTAGGGTAACTCATAAACAAACTTCTAAGATCTTGACAAGTAAGCCGCTTGAATTACTCCGTATGGACTTAATGGGACTATCTAGGACCGAGAGTCTTGGTGGTAAACGTTGTATCTTGCTTGCGGTTGATGATTTCTCTCGATATACTTGGATTGAGTTGTTGAGAGAAAAATCTGACCTGTTTAGTTTTGTCATATCATTGTACAAAAAGATTAGAAATGAGAAAGACTTTACCATATCAAAAATTCATAGTGATCATGGAAAAGAGTTTGAAAACTCTAATCTTGAGAACTACTGCCTAGAGAAAAAATCGTGTGCTTTAAGTAATAGCTAGAACCATGCTTCATGGTAAGGGACTAGCTATGCATTTCCGAGTGAAGCCATCAATACTGCGTGTCATATTGTAAACATGGTTTATCTTGGACCTAAAACTAATATGACACTATATGAGATCTGGAAAAGTCAACGGCCTACTATCAAGTACTATGTGCGTTTGGAAGCAAGTGCTATATTCTGAGAGATAGAGAAAATTTGGGCAAGTTTGATTCCAAAAGTGATGAGGAAATATTTCTAGGATATTCCAAAAATAGTCGAGCCTATCGAGTAGACAATTCTCGTACACAGGTTGTGATGGAGTCGATTAATATAGTGGTAGATGATGCTTGTAGTGAGGGAGAGAAGAGATTGGGAAAAGTTAGATCACTTGAGTATTGATCCCGTCACAGTAACTAAACCTAAAGAAACTTCAATTCTTGATCTCTCGCACACATCCAATGGTTTAGATACACCTAATAAAGAGTCCTAACCTGATGAAAAAACTAAACCTCCTAGGGAACCTTCATCCAGAGTTAGACTAATCATCCTAAGGTGAATATTATAGGGGATTTAGACGAAGGAATGACACTTCAGAAGATGGTTTTGAACAACCGACATATGCTAGTTAGTCTCAGATTGAGCCTAAGAAAGTCAAAGATGCCCTTAGTGACGAATGTTGGGTGATAAACAACGTATGGTATTTGGTCCATATGCCTGATGATTGTAATGTTATAGGTACTAAGTAAATATTTAAGAATACAATTGATGAACCATAACTAGAAATAAGGCTATGTTAGTTGCCCATTGATATACTGAGGTTGAATAAGTTGGTTTGATGAAACATTTGGCCCGGTAGCTCGACTTGAATCCATTAGAATTCTTTTGGCTGCTGCTTGTACTTTAGGATTCAAACTATATCAAATGAATGTCAAGAGTGTCTTTTTGAATGGAATACTTCAAGAGGAGGCTTACATCGAACAACCGAAATGATTTATTGATCCAAAGTTTTCACATTATGTCTATAAATTGANTGATTTATTGATCCAAAGTTTTCACATTATGTCTATAAATTGAATAAAGCTTTATATGGTCTTAAACAAGCACGTAGAACTTGGTATGATAGGCTTACTATATATATCATGAAACATGGTTTTTCAAGAGGAGGTGGGGATAGAACCTTATTCATCAGACATATTGAGTAAACCATCACCATTGCTCAGATTTATGTCGATGACATCATTTTTGGTTCTCTTATTGATTCTCTTGCTCATGATTTTGCTGAATGCATGAAGTAAGAATTTGAGATGAGTATGGTTGGAGAATTAAATTACTTTCTAAGTCTCCAAGTTAAACAAAGTGATGATGGACTGTTCATATGTCAATCGAAGTAAGCAAAAGATCTTGTCAAGGGCTTTGGACTAGACAACAAGAAACACACTAGAACCCCCATGAGCACTAGTGTCAAATTAGTTCATGATCTTACAAGTAAGAATGTTGATTAGACACTACACAGGAGTATGATAAGTAGTTTACTTTATCTCACTGCTAGTAGACCAAATATAACATTTAGTGTGGGGTTTGAGCGCGATTTCAGGCTGATCCCAAAGAATCCCACCTGAGCGTCGTGCGACATATCATTAGATATCTCACTGCTGGTAGACCTGACATAGCATTTACTCTTGGGACTCTAATCTTGATATTGCTAGCTATTTCGATGCTGATTGGGCTGAAAATGCCGATGATAGAAAACGTACTTCTGGAGGCTATTTTTATGTTGGTTCTAATCTTGGCACTTGGATGAGTAAGAAACAAAATTCTTTCTCATTGTCCACGGCATAGGCCGAATATATAACTACAGGAAGTTGCTGCACTCAACTACTTTGGATGAAGCATATGTTGAGTGATTATGGAATTGAGCAGGGTACTGTGACTATGTTTTGCAATAACACTAGTGCCATTAATATTTCCTAAATTCCCGTTCAACATTCTCGAACCAAACATATTGATATACGATATCATTTTATTCGAGAGCTTGTAGAGACTTGTGTTGTAACCCTTAAGCACATCTCTACAGAGAACCAATTAACTGACCTATTTACCAAACCATTAGATGGTCTGAGATTTGAATATCTTAGGATGACTATTGGTGTTTGTTACCTCGTACTTTACCATTGTGAGACATTGATGCATGCATCTTTTTTTATTATTATTTATTTTTGTGTGTTTTGACATCTTTTATGTACTCAGTGCATTCTTGTTTTAAATTAAAAACAACAAAAAGATGGAAAATTGAAAAATAAAAAGGCGGAAATTATTGTTACAGCTTAATATATAATATACTTGAATTTATTTGTTGTGATCAAGTATGGGGTTAATCGATGAGCTGTAACATAGTTTCCATTACTGTCTTATGTTATTTTTGGAGTACTTAGTATATGTGTCTTTACGTACCATCTACATTACACATACTATGATATTGTTAGTGAGACTTTACCGCATGTGTGAGATTTAATAAGGTGACTTTGAACATGAATTGACCTTATGTATTAGACCTAACTCAAGTTTATCACTGGTATTAAAGGGGGGGGGGGGAGGGGAGGCTCAATATCTTATGTTTTTCTTCCTATTTGACTCGAGCAATTAAGCATGTGGGGTTTCTCATAATCTGGTACTTATGGTCAACTGACTTTGGTTAACAAGCCTCAACTCGCTACAGGGGTCATTTTAGTCATTTAATGAAGAAAAACCTGCACTTAAGATGAGAAAAATAATAATGAGCTTCGTATATTGAATATTATAAAATTAAAAATTTGCTCAAATTCAAGGAGGAAAAAAAAACTTTACATACATAATGAGCTTTACATTATAGGTTCTAATGTGCTATAAAAGGTTTGACTTTCATAAGTAGGGGAATAAACTTATTGGCAGTGATTTTTAGCGTGTCTTTTCTCATTAAATTAAGGTTTGGAGTCATATTTCTAAAGGATTAGTGACACTTTATACATATGAGTCACTTATACAATTTAGTCCATGCTGACTTGAGTTCGTATGTGGGAAGGGTTACTGTCTATTGATTATATTTATGTATGCTAACAACTGCATCTTTGGGTTATAGTATGATAATTCTCGTCCCTTTTCATTTTGTGACAAAAAGGGGGAGTAGTTAGTATATTTTTATGAGGGAGTAGATATTTTTGACTTGACATGATATATCTAAAATTTTTGACTCAAGGCATTAAATGATAATTTTAGTATTGCTAGATTAAGTTTTGATATTTTGTAGCATCAATGTGTCATTTTGGTATTTTGGGTTGCATTGATATTACGTCTTAATTTAGCTTATGGCATGAAACTGAAATGATGTGTTATGTGTTATAAGTGCTTGATTTGCATTTACACTTATTACTGTTTCCATACGTTTTACACTGGATATTTGAGTTGTCTATATCAGGGAACAGATTTTGATAAAGGAAAAATAGAATTCAATCAAGACAGTTAGTGTTGGTATTGTCATTCATTGAGTCTGTAATTTTTTCACTACTATCTTGACTTTGAATTGTAGTTTTGTCAGAGGATGCCAAATGGGGAGCTTGTTAGGTTTTGATAGTTNTCAAGACAGTTAGTGTTGGTATTGTCATTCATTGAGTCTGTAATTTTTTCACTACTATCTTGACTTTGAATTGTAGTTTTGTCAGAGGATGCCAAATGGGGAGCTTGTTAGGTTTTGAGAGTTTATGAGGTAATTGGCAAGTTTGTGAACAAAAAGGACTAAATTGGATAGGTTATAAGAGTCAAGGAGTAGGTTGTAATTTTCGTATTTGAGTTGTACATGTTCTAGGGTTTGAACTTCAAAAGAAGATAAAAATGGCGTCGCAATTTCGTTAGACTGTCGCTAGGATTTCGCTCGAGCGGTAAAAACGTAAACATGTTTGCTAGACTATCGTTGGGTCCTCGCTCGAGTGACAAGCTGTCACTCGACTGTCACTGAGCTCTCACTCGAGCGACAGGGTTAGCCGAGAATTTTTTAATCACGATTTCAAAGCTTTTTATCCGACCCATTCAACCCTAACCCTATCATAGAGAGAACGCGAGAGCTTCATCTTTTCATCTTCAAATTCATTGAGAGAATCAACCTTCATTGATTTGATTATACTTGGCGGAGAAAACATAGGTTCCAGTTAATCCAAATACCAAGCTCACTAAGGAACACGAAGTTCTTCAAGAATCCATAGGAGATAGACGAATCCACAAAACTAGGGGTTCGAGAATCCAGGAGGGTTTTGATATAGCAGTCAAGGAGTTAGTGCAGGAGCGAGCAATCCAGGAGGGCTGTCAGAATCTCAGTCAGGAGTTGTTGCGAGTCAGGAGTTGTTGCGAGTCACACAATCCAGGATTGTATTAACTTCAGTTAGAAGGTTCAAGAGCTCGTGTCGCCGTCTTGTCTTGCAGACTATAAGTTTGATCATTTATAGTAGATTTTGACTGGCAAAGCGCCCGAACTTTGATTTCGCAATAATATTTTATTCAATCATTGTTATGTGATAGACGTCTCAAATTTTTAGATGCACTTGATAATGTATTATCATTATTTATATTAAAGTTGTCCAAAAAATTCTTTATGTCTTGAAGAATAGTTTGGTGGTTGTACTATCAACTAAATAGATATCTTGGCAATTCATCTCGAGTTTTTTGACGTTTTCCATTTGAATAAATTATCAATCAAACAAAAGACATAATTAATTCTAAAAATATAATTAACTATCATATAATCATGTAAGAATTAATGTGCACATTGCAAGAGTTCTATGTTTTCATTCAGCGATAAATACAAATTCATAAATTACACATGATATATTTTTTCTAGACATGTGCTAGAGCGACAACATGTTATATTTTACTATTCTTTTTCAAGAGCAATTTGTTGATATTCTTCTGGAATATTGAAATTATAATGTCACACTCTTTAGGAGCAATAATATATTATTATTATTATTATTATTATTATTATTATTATTATTATTATTATTATTATTTAAAATAATAATTGTATAAGAATTTTCTCTTCCAGAGCAAAAACATAATTTATATTAGATCGTATTTAATTACTCTTTTTGGGAGCATGTAAGATCTAATTAGAAATACACGTAAATAATAGAATGCTACTTCACGAGCAATAATATTTTTTAATAGGTAGTAATAAGAGTACTAAATTCATAAACTATACCACGTATTAAAACAACATGAATGTGATTATTAATCGAACGTGATAATTAACAATGCACATGCATGGAAAGGAAAAATGATTTTCTTTCAACTTTCTGATTCTAGTTTTTCTCGCTTCTATCTACTATGAAAAATTGATTATGTGCATGTGCATGTGCTGGATGCTAGATGCTCTTGATAAGTTTATATATCATTTATTGCACTTTGTATAGATGGATTAAATTTGGTGTTTAAATTTTTGTGTGAATCTTCAATAGTGTGGGAAAGATTCATATAAACTAGTATAAGAGCTTAGAGTGATATTCTAGGGTTTTGAAAACTGAAGAAATAGAAGGATCTTTGTAGATATTTTTTTGAAATCGAGTTTGGAGAAGTAAAGGAGAAAAATGAGTTTTGTCGACCAATTCACCACTTGACTATCGACGAAGAGAAGACCAGTTGACGTGGCCGTATGAGGCACGTGGAAATCAAATTCGTTAAATTTTGTCTTTCCCATGCATGTGCATGGATAATTAAAAAACATTTGAACTGAATGAAAGTTACCATTTTAAGAACAAGGACTAAGAACGGAATTAGAAAGAAGAATTAAAGCAACTATATGATGAAATGTCTTCTTTATGTGCTTATATAATTAATTAAATAGTATATTCCCGCTCAAGAACAAAGAACCAAGAGCATGCATTGGCCAAAGAGTTGATTCTAGGGCTCGATAAAATTGTTTGCCTTTCTATATATCTTGCACGCATTTTGCACGTGCCTAAACTTTTTTAGGCAGAAATGTAGAGTACTTTCAATGCATTTCCTTCTCTCCATCGGATTTGAGTCAAAGATTAAAGGAATATAAAGCTGCGATTTCACCCGTGTACATGTTATATAGTTCCGTTTTTGAGGTGATTTGATGGTCAAAGTCCCAGGAGTATTGTAGCTATCTCTAAGTCAACTCAACTCACTCCTAGTCTTGCTCGTAGATTAACCCCCCTTTTTTTGGCTTTGTTTGATACAATATGAGTTTCGCATCATCAACAAGGTGTTGAGCAACGCACTGAGAAAGAACTACATACAAATGTGATTACAATACATGTCATTTTACAATGCGAGACCACCCTCTTACTTGTTAGTAAGTGGTAGATCGAAAGGGCTTTGGTGGAATCAAGTTTGACATTGTAGCCCTTGGTGTATCAACCAACCTGCATAAATATCTCTTCACCTTAAATAATTCACACCAAATGGACATATGTGGAAAATGCAAAAACATGAAAATGTGACCCAAAGATCAGTACATGATGAATAGAAAATCCGAGGTCTTTATTGTTGGTCCTATGACTCGAAAAATCACTTAGTTAAGGTGAATATGCCATATGGATGTTGGTATGTGTTGCCAAACAACCTTGGGACAATCGATTATTCTTCGTTTATTATAGATAACCAGATGTCGCGAATGATTGCCACACCAAGATGATTTTTGGGCTCAGTTAATCAATTTAACCTTATCAAACACCTCAAATCAACGATCCAAAACCACTACTATTTGTCTACACTTTGGTTGCTATAGTTGCACCCACAAAGGACACAAAGGGATGGTGCTATTGCAGCCACAAAGGCAAGAAAAAGAGAGAAGAGAAGCCGGTTGGAGCACAGAGCGAGAGAACCATTTTCTCAAAGCAAGGGAGAGCAATAACACGTGAAAGACAAAGCAAAGGGAGGTGGCATATATATAGATTACACTAGGTATAAAAGTGGGCCAAGTAAGGTGAATAATGGGCCAACCTTCGTAAGCCTCCAAAAAATGAACGGGATGAGCCATAAGCATGTTTAATTAAATTAGGTTGCTTCCATTGGTCCCGAATAGTTTTTGGGTCGGGTCATTTCATTGAGGTGTCGATACTTAATTCAATTATTTGGTCAAAGCCTACTGAAAAATTCTGAATAATATTATCGCTCGGGATTATGTTTGACAATACTTCTCCCACAAAAGATAAAAATATAAATCCGAACATCGCATATTGAAACAGCCATTGACGTTGGCCGTGGAATTAAAAATGGTCGTTTGACGTGTTAACACTTTTAATAAAGTGTTGCTCATGAAAAGTAGGATTAAATGAGAGGATATACACCCTTGGATCGTGATGAGATCAGACGGTGGATTATCATATGTTTATTGTTGTAACCCCAATTTCATTTCATTATCTGATAAACTCTCATTCTCACTTTCTCTTTCTAAGAAATGGCTAGCTCTCTTTAATCTCTCTCACTTTGTGACTTTACTGCCCTTCTTTATTCTTTATCCAAAGCGTTCTGCCCATACGGTTTTCTATGTGATAATCTCATTCTTGGTGTTCGAGTCTCTTGTCTTCTTTGTTGTCGCAATGACCGGTCCACTTAGTGTTGGTTTCGAATTTGAGCAGGAGTTTTTTTTGTAGAATATGGGCTAAACTTAGCCCAAGAGCAGTTGATCCATCCTTATGTTAAAACTGAACATAAATTGCGTTAAATGTGGTGTTGAAATTCTTGTGTGAATCTTATGTTGGAAATATTGCTCAAAATATATAAAATGGGATGTGAATAAAAATGGAACCGGAGGCCTTTATTTTGGCCCATGCGACCACATAGGTGAGGAAAGTTTGCAGTTGCATAAGCCATTGCAGGGATTAAATGCCCAGGAACTGGTTGTTCTATGTTAGTCGTTAGATGACTGTTTTATGATCATGTCTTTTTGAATTTGATGTATTTTCATATGAATTTGGCACCATTTCGTGAAAGACATTTGAGGGCTATATATAGATGATCATGTTCAAGGCAAAATATGAAATATATCAATAGTTGAAAACATTCTTATTCAAAACACCATTTTCCTTCATACATATTAAAATTTTTTATGTGTTATTCAAATTTTGGAAGATTTTCACTAATGCTTAAGAGTTAAATAATTTACAAGACTTGATTAATCCTTTACAAGGCTTGATTAATCTTGCAAAGCATTTGCCATAATCTCTTTTAAGCATTTTTTTCAATTCGAGAGGGGGCAAAATATAGTTTGAGGACAACAATAACGTGTTTGAACCTTCTTTTTCATCTTCATATTGTTCTTCCTTTTGTTTTCTCCATTTTTTGGTTTTTTGTTCATTGTTTTCATCTCCATACCTCTTTGTACACCTTATATATTTTCCAACATCTTCAACAGTATGGGTAAAATTTTGTAAACTAGTATAAGAGCTTAGAGTGATATTCGTAGGACCCACCACTTGACTGTTGACAATGATATGACCAGTTGACCTGGGCTTACGAGGTGCATAGTGATCAGATTCATTAAATTTGTTAAATTCAAAATTATGTCCACCGGAATTTTTAAAATGAAATATCTACTTATCAAGGGCATCCGGCATGCGCACATAATTAACTTGAAAATATATTCCCTTTCAAGAATAAACCATCAAGAATAGGGATTGCCCAAAGAGTTGATACTAGGCCTCTACAAAACTGTTTGCCATTCTATATATCTTGCACGCATTTTGCACGTGCCTAAAATTTTTAGGCAGTGAAGTAGAGTCATTTCAATGTATTTTTTTCTCTCCATCAGATTTCGGTCAAAGATGAAAGAAATATGAAGCTGCGATTTCACCCCTGTATAGATTATACAGTTCCATTTTGGCAGTGATTTGCTGGTCTAGGTCCTAGGGCTATAGCAGCTATTTCCGAGTCAACTCAACAAAACTCAATTCACTCCTAATATGGCTTGGAGATTAATTTTTAAGGCTTTGTTGGATAAAATATCAGTTTCGTATCATCAACAAGGTGGCAGAGCAATGCTTTGAGAAAGAACTACACTAAAACCTTTATAAAATAATAATATTGAGATTGAGAAAATTATTATTTTAGAGGAATTATTAATTTATCGATAAATGAATATTTATTAATTTATACAGTATTTTATATTTTTATAACTTGTATTATATTTTACCATAATACATGTACGAAATATTAAAAAAAAAAAAAAACATTGAATGTGCTGAAATTCAAAATTTAATACGTAAGCACACAAAATGCACAAACTTTTATACATTAAAGAGAAAACATTAATGTACATGAATTGGCTTCAAAGTTTCATATCTAGAAGATTAATAGTAAGTTATTATCTTATGTATTTTGTTGGGTTATTAGTTTAGTACATACCCAAGTTGAGACTGGCAAATTTTATTAATTAAGCAACATTATTAATTTATCGAACATTCATTTATTGAGGGTTTACCGTGTTTACAAATATGATTACTATTTCCTTTCACAATGCCAGACCACCCTTTTACTCGTTGGAAAACGCTTTGGTGGAATCAAGTTTGGCATTATAGCCCATGGTGTATCAACCAACTTGCGTGCTCTTCACCATATGTAATATATCCCAAATGTGCATATGTGGGAAATGCAAAAACATGAAGAATGTAGTTCAAAGGTTAGTACTTGATGAATGGAAAATTAAAAGTCTCTATTGTCGGTTCTATGAGTCGGCACATCACTCATTTAAGGGAAATGTGCCATATGGGTGTTGGCACATGTTGCCAAATAACCTTGGGGCAATCAATTATTCTTCATATGTTGAAGATAAAATTATAAACCTGAGCATTGCACACCGAAATACTAATTGAATTGAGGCTTGAGGCGATCAGATCGTTAAATTTGTTGAATTCAAAATTAAGTACTATGAAAATTATAAAATTAAGCTTCCTTTTGCCCCCATTATTTCCTCATTCTCTTAACTCATTTTCCACAAATGAGGCCCCCTTACTTTGAATATCATGAAAATCATTTGACGCCATAACATACACATTTGACTTCTTTCCATTGATAATCAGTGGATTATGCACAATGATCCTTTTTTGCCCTTGAATGGGGAGAATTCTAAGGTAATGGGTTGAGGGTAATTGTGTAATTTGAATTTATCAAAACAGGGTATTTTTGGCATTCATTTCTCAACGGGAATTTTGCTTTTCCTGTTCATCTAACAAATATGTGGATATATTTCAAATTATTAATTCATCATCACTATAGTACATTGTTTTTTGGTCAAATATTCTCATTTTAATGAGGATCAAACGGGGCTTAAATTTCAATTTATCGACAAAGAGGGTATCCAACATGTGTGTACAATTTATTCTTCATCCTAGATAGAAGTAAGTAAATTTGCAACCAGAAAATTAAAGAAAATCAATCAAGTCCTTCCCATGCATGTGTACTGTAAGTTATAAATGTTTGAATTGAATGAAAATTACCATTTAAAGAATGAAGGATTAAGAGTAGAATTAAATAATGAAATTTCTTCTTTATGTGCTTATATAATTAATTATGTAGTATATTCACTTTCAAGAACAAAGAATCAAGAGAACGCATTGGCCAAATAGTTTCCCTTCTATATATCTTACACGCATTTTGCACACGCAGAAAATCTTTTAGGCAGAGATGTAGGGTCATTTGAATGCATATCCTTCTCTCTGTCGAATTTGAGTCAAAGATTAAAGGAATATAAAGCTGCGATTTCATCAATGTACAAATTATACAGTTCCGTTTTGGCGGTCATTTAATGGTCTAGGTCTCAGGGCTAACACAGCTATCTTCGAGTCAACTCAACTCACTCCTAATTTTGCTCGGAGATTAATTCTTAGGGCCTTGTTTGATAAAATATTAGTTTGGCATCATTAACAAGGTGCCAGAGCAACGCTTTGAGAAAGAACTATTTACAAATATGATTACTATACAATTTCATTTACAATGCCAGAGCATCCATCTCAGTAAGTGGTAGACCGAAAGCACTTTTGTGGAGTCAAGTTTGACATTATAGCCAATGATGCATCAACCAACCTACACGAATGTTTCTTCACCTTAAGGGATTTATCCCAAATGTACATGTGGAAAATGCAAAAATATGAAAATGTAAACCAAAGGTTGATGAATGGAAAATCTGAGGTCCCTATTGTCGGTCCTGTGAGTCAGCACATCATGTAGTTGAGGCAAATGTGTGCCGTATGATTGTTGGCACGTGTTTCCAAACAACCTTGGGGTGATCAATTATTCTTCGTTTGTTGAAGATAAAATTATAAACCCGAACATTGCACACCGAAGTATCATTAACCCGACCCGGGGAATAAGAAATGATCATTTGAGATGTTAAGGGGCTGTTCTCTTTGTGTTTCAGTTTTGTGTTTTGAATTCATTTTGTGTTTTGTGTTTTGAGTGTCTATTTTGAGATTTTTGAAAATGTGTTCGTTTTGGCATTTTGAAAAATTGTTTTGAAAACG
>CAIGRP010107246.1:0-36898 GCA_903798385.1 Fraxinus cuspidata | reverse complement strand
ATTAATGTGACAAAAATGAACAGTGAATCTCACATTCACTCTTTTAAGAGAAGGAGGGATAATATGGTATATTCGTCAATTCACAGCTTTTTATTGAGAAATTGGATGAAAATGGATAGGAATAATGGTTTGTGTAATCAATTGTGTAATTAACGGTGAAAATGCAAAAAAAAAAGTATGGATTTTTTTGCAATAATAGTGAAATATATGAACATTATATGTTAATTACACTTTTAATAATTTATTTGTGACTCATTTATGCTTTTTAAAAAAATTTGGGACTATGATTGCAATTATTCTTTTCGTTTTCCTTTTGTTTTATTTAAAAAGAATGGTATATTCGTCATTTTACAATTTATAATTAAGAAAATTGATGAAAATGACATTTTGCGCAATGAGAGGTGAAATGGGGGTGAAAATGTAAAAAAATGAAATGTAGGGACGTTTTTCATAATAACAGTGAAAGATGAGAACGTTATGTGCTAATTACCCAATGTTTGGTGTACTAGACTGAACAATGGATTACATTGCTAAATCCAAATTCTTACTTTGTGCGATTAAATTATGTGAGAATTGTTTTGGCGAATTTTTCATCAAACTTTTGATGAACAACTTGAAACATCATTCCACTCGCGACACAAGAAAGACGAATTATCTACACCCTATTCTTGCATCGAAGGCTAGAAATCTATTGATTATAAATCTATTTCTATTGAAATTTTAAAGAAATAAAATATTCATCCACATTACATTACATTTCATTCATTTAAAAACTACTTATCCACCCTACTTATATATATCTATCTCACTCTAAAATTATCCCTATTATAATTTTAAAATAATATTGTATTCATCATAATTACTCTTATTAAATTCACTGATTTAAACACTTATTATCCACAAAATTTAATTAAAAATAAAAAGAACACATATAACGTTATCCAACGTCCGAAAACAACCAAAATTAATATATTATGCTATTTTGCAATAGATTATGTTACTTACATCTAGAAACAATCAAGGCTAAAACTAATGGTGTAACTTCACTGTTTGAGTAAATTTCATTACCTTCAATATGAAGATAAGAAAAAATATTTAGGCATTCCAGGAAAATTGCTAGAAGAACAAAGGAATATTGTATTTCAACAGCTTCAAAGTAAAAAAATTAGTAGCACGTCTGAGTGTGTGAAGCTTTTATTTGTCGCAAAGGTTTTTGAAAAAATTCCTCTGAATTTTTCTCTGTTCTTTATTTTAAAGAAGTATGTATATGAATTTAATGTGATACATTTTATTTTATTTTATTCTTGTCTATTTAAGTAAATTTATATAAGATTAAAAATAAATATAGATTTTTTTAAATTGATAAATATATAAGAATTATGGATGAAAATAACGACTCCCATAATAATCCATCATAGAGCTATTTGTTCCCCGCATTTTACAAATAAATCGAGAATTTATTTTTAACATTTGTCATTTTCCTAATCTTCTAGAACTATAATATAACTTTAAGACTACACTACGATATGAGGAGTATAACAGGGTATATCATCGAAAAGCAAATGTATCGTATGTTCATGATAATAAAAAGACCGATCGAGAACCTCAGCAACCTAAAAAAAATACAGACCCAAGGCTCCCATGCTTTCCCGTCAGCAAGTACACGAATAATCATTTTGGCGGGTGGCCATAAGGATTGATCAACTTCCATGAGCTGCCCAACATGTAATCAACAATGTATGCCAAGCTAGCATGTTTGGCTAAGCTTAAAAGTTCTCTTTCAACCAGATAAGTTGATTTTCAAAATATATAACTTACTTATTGATCTAAATTGGAAATAAGCTATTTATTTGATAGTATGGTAAGAGTTATTATTCAAAATAAGTAACTTTTTTTCCGCTTTGCTGAACATGCTCTTCTAATTTACTTGATAAATTACTAAAAGATATCAGATAGAAACATGAAGATCAGTTCAATATAAAAGAAAGAAACCAATTTCTATATTGGAATTGCAGAAATCATGAATTACATGTATCCCATTCAAATGTTGGCCGTGAAAAAGTCTCATAATCTAGAGGTCCATCAACAACACTATCAACATTCTGTATACCTTGCAATAAGGCAGGCTGAAAACCATCGTGCTCCGAGGGTAAGAGTTTATACATTACTAGCAACCCAAGTGTGAATATTGCTTGAAGTTTCGAAGAGTCTCCATTTACCGAAAAGAACAGCAGCATAGAAACGAAGAACATGTCAACGCAGAAGTGCATGATACTCAACACAGTATCCATAAATCTCCCATCGTTGCCAGCAAGAAAACCTCGTACTCTGTACACAAATAGGAAGTTGTATTTATTGACAACATACCTATACCCAAAATAAGCTGCACCAACTGGAACCACGAGGGGCGCAAACGAAGAATATACAAGTGTGAGGGCAAATATCGTGAGATTGAATGCATAATATTGTGCAAAATCAAATGTCTGCTTTGGTACTGGTGAGGTTCTGCTGAAGGGAGGATAATCAGACAGATCATGTCCAGAAAAATCTATTGCAGTCGGGGAAGAACCATTTGAAAAGGCACCATTCCCTACCAAGACTCCAGATGCCCGTTCAGATATCAGGGGTCTCTGCAAGGAATCTACGTCTTGATTTTGTAACTGATAATCTTCACTTCGTTCTGGTACAAGGTGCAGCATGTCATTCTTTCACAAGAAAATGAGGTTAACTAGAAAAAAACAAACCATCTTCAATAATGAAGCCCTCTGCTCACTCGACATGTTAAGATGCCGTTCAAATTTTGAAAGATAAGAAAGAGCTGATGGTATCACTATATACATGCTGACGAAAATCATAACATTCGGAAGAAACTGAAATATTATGGTTGCAAACCAGCTTGAACTCTGCAACCAAGTCAACCACGTCTGAGCATTATCTGTTGCTTCTGCATTCATAATCCTTGCAGCACTTGTTATGGCACTAATCACAGCTAGAGGAGAACTGAAGAACAAAAGCATCAACAGCAGGCACGTGTTTACAATCACTCTCCGCAGTTTCAGTGACAATTTCGAGGATCCTAAATGATTCCAATATATGTCACTGGCCAACGGAGCTCTCTCTACTTTCCATTGGTTTCTCTATAGTTGCAACTCAGTCAACGAGAAAAACCTCCCAACCCACCTCCTTTTCTCATTGCGAAAATCCTGAACCGCCTTATCAGCGGTGTAAACATCCTTAAACACCACGAATGCAACCCCAGCACCCCTTGCTTGCCCTTCTTTATAAGCTGCCATTTCCATCTCAAGATAAGCTCTTAACTCTTGCAACTTCCTCAGTTTCTCCTCATCAGAGAAACCAAGTTCATCAACCACTCTATACCACAAAACCTTCAACCTCCTACAAAGAAAACACAGCTTCTCCCACACCCCCCTTTCTTCAGGTCCATCATCAACAAACACACCCTCATCCACCAGCCCCTGCAATTCAATGTTTGCCACCAACTTGGATATGTTCTCCCTCGCCTTCACCAACTCTGGTGCTAAATCATCTAATGCACACAAATCCATGAGCACAATCACTCTATTAATCTTACCAGGATACTTATGCTGAAAGTACTCCACCAACGGAGTGCTATCAAACCCCGAAGTCTTAGGAATCCCGTGAACCATTATAGTAAAAATGGCACTTGAATTCGAGCTGGGCTCGCTTGGATTCCCATAACTTATCACGAGACCTGCTTATTTTCAACCTACTTTCAATATCATCTATACCACAATGTACCAAAGGAACAACTACAACAACGAAAACAAAGTAAACCCAGAGCAAAGGCGAACCTTTTTTAATATGATTTATGGTGGTCTTCGAGAATTGATCAGAAATTGTGGCTTTCCCGGCGTAGATATTGAGGGGAAGCATAACTGCAACTGCGAGGGTGGCAAGGAGGAGGAGGATGGCGGAGCTGCCGCCCTCGATTAGGAGGAACTGGGAGCAATCAGCTCCACAGTGGTGCGCAATCTCGCGACTGGTGGCATGCCACACGGCAAGCAGTTTATAGGCGATGGCATTTGGGCACGGCACGCGGCGATGGTCGTTGCGGAGCTTCACAAAAACGAAGATCAATAGACAAGTGAGAGCTCCGATGAACGAGATGTTGATCAGGTACTGAATGTTTCCATACCATGCGTTGTCAAAGTTTCTACCTCCGCCGTCTCCGCGGGCGACGGTGTCGGAGAGAGGGTGGCATTTGTTATTGACGGCGACAATAAAGGTGGTTCCATGGGGATAAAATTCAAGAATGATTATGGATTTTTATCATTAATTTATATGATTGGGATTAACCAGAATTGTCCTCTGTATTCATTTGTGTACTTATGGGTTTAGAGAGAGGAACAGGCAGACAGAGAGATAGAGGACGGAGAGGAAAAGGACTGAAAATACAATTAACCATGCGCGTTGACCCTCGTAAGATAAAATTGAGAAAAGGACTAAGCGTAAAAGACAATGATGGAAAAACCGGCAAGTAAAAATTATCGTCCAACTTTGTGTTGAACGTATTGATATGCCCTGTTTGACAATCAGAGTTTTGAATAATAATTTGTAAAAGAATGTGATTAAAAAGTTGAAAATTTTAGTTTGCCAGTAGAATATTTTGTTGTATAGAGGCTATAATTATTTGCATGATTGACTTGGATATAAACAAAATAAATGAGAGATCTGCTGCCAAGGAACCTCTTAAGAAAATTCCTCTATTGATTCCTCTTGTTATGGTGTTTATTTTATACCTTTACTCGTATGGATTGAACATCAATCTTGTTATGGTGTTTATTTTATACCTTTACTCGTATAGATTGAACATCAATCTTCAGGTTACTCAATAAAACACTAATGAGGAGTGTCGTTTATACGCTCTTTACTGCATAAAATTATTCTTAGAAAGTGCTCCATAAAATTTTAGCATTTCTGATGACTACCAATATTTTATAATTCTTTTTCCTTCTCCTTTTTTGCGTCGACGATATATTGTCCATCATTCTCAAGCTCCCTATATATTTTCGTGAAGTGGCAACTTTGGTTTTGGAGGGTGCATTGTAGACGAAGACATATTTGTTCGCTGGTGATGGAGTCAGGTCTTTATACAAAACACGAGCACAATCGTAATGATCATATATCAGTGGATTCTAGCGAATGTGATGAGAGTTACTGGTAATCCTGGATATCAAGAAAACACAATAGGGAACATTGTGAACTAAATAGAAATTGATAATTAGTTTTGATATTTGAGCTTGATGAATATGAATATAACTTTGTTCTTACTTTCATACATAAACTTGTCATGACCTTGGAGATTGCTTTGCTCTTTTGTTAGGCTTGTTTTGTCCATCAAACACGCAAGTGTTATTAGTGTTATCATATATTTTGTTTTATATGTATTTCTGCTAGCAGTTATGTCATGCCTGTTTAGTTCATGTTTGACAATCATTATTTGAAAAAAATAGAATTTTAAATATTGATTTTTAGAAGAATATGTGGTTAAAAAATATAAATTTTTTGAATGTACACATAGTATTTTATTATGTGAAGATGGGGTTGAAAATGAGCATATAAACTAAAGAGTTTGAAAATAATAATTGTAAAATATGGACTTAAGTTTTTACTCAAATCAAGAGTAAATTTGGGAATAATCGAGTGCCATTTGCACGTTCAAATCAAAGGGTAAGCTTGAGAATAATCGAGTGTAATTTGCACGTGTGTGGTGCACTTAGCACGCTAGACATATGTTTGAATGTAATTTTTTACACGTGAATTATAGGAGACTATATCAACTAAACTTTGTGCTTGAGAAAATCAAAAGTGAATTATATGAGACTATATCAGTTGACTTTGGGCTCGAGAAAATCAAAAGTAATTTATTTCTTTAAAAAACCAATTATAAACGACCAATTACAATTTCTTATAGAAGTTACATAAAATAATAAAAAAACTAATGGCACGTTCTTTTTATTATTTTCAAACCGTTTTCTATTTTTGATTTCCAAAACAGTGAAAACGCATTCTCTTTTCCCATTTTCAAAAACACATTTTGAAAACAAGTTAAAAATTTATAAGAAAAACTTAAACAACAAATTTGTTGTTTTGGGTGTTTTCAATTATAATCAAGTCAAAATTTTCAGAACGAATTTAAAACTCAAAACACAAAATTGAAACACAAAAAAAACATCATCTAAGGGGCATCTGGTTTTCATTTTCAAGTAGCTTTCAATTTTCTAAAACAATCAAAACGCATTTGGTCTGGGGAAAATTTATAACACAAAACTCAAAACATATTTTTAATGTTTTGAGTGTTTTCTTGAAACACATTACATTAAATTAAACTTAAATCAATTTTTCATTTTATTAATTTAGTGAGAAAAAACAATAAATATTATCAACTTTAAAACGTATATTACTTGATAATATATTAATATAAAATTATTATATTTTACTAAATAATTTATTTTTATGAATAAAATATCATAAAACTATTTATAAAAATTTCAAACCATATGCATTTTTTAATTTTTTGTTTTGAAAATATATTTTTTAGAACAATAAATCAAACATATTTTCTATAATTTTAAAATATATTCTTAAAATAAGAAAAATAAAAATGAATTCAAAATTGAAAACGGTATTTTTCTTCGCATGGGTGTAGTTATCAATTGGGTTGGGCCGTTGGGTCGTTTCCACCAAATATCAGCTGATGTTATCCAGTAGAACTTGAAATGACAAAATTAACCTCGAAGGATTATAGACAAGCTGTCAACACTAGTTGAAAATTACACAACCCTAGTCTCTCTCTGTCTCACTCTCTCTGTCCCTCTACTCGCATCCTGCTCCCTCACTCAACTGCACTCGTTCACGCCGCCGTTTCGCGACTTGCTCCTACAACCCGCCGCCGTTTCGTAATTTTGTTCATATCAAATCACCTCCCCATCTGCCGGTAATTTCACCCCTCTGAACATCCGTGATCGAAATTCCATTTTTTCGCTTGGTGGAGCTGACTTTAATTGAATAATACGAATAAGGAAGTGAAAATATCCTCGTTTTCGTGTAAAATGGGGATTGGGGAAAATGAGGGTAGTGGTGGTGATCAGCATAATATTCAGAATGAGGTAATAAGTGGTGGACCTCCCAAGTCACCTTGGAAGACTTCTGCGGGAATTGCGGATGGTGCTTCTCCTCCGGTGATGGAGCCTGATTCGGAGTCTTGGCCTGCACTGTCCGATGCGCAGCAGCGGTTTAAGAACAATGTTAATGCCGATTCCAACTCTGCCAAGTTGGTGTTGCCACAGCCTCAGCAAGAAGCCAATGGTGGTGGTGCTCCTCCACCTTCTGTGCCGGTGTGTGCTATTGGTTAATATTATTATTATTATTTTTTGGTTTCTTTCCATTTTAGGTATATACTTAAAATAGTGAATGCAGTTACTATTTGCTTATGGTTTGTGTTAAAAAAATTGAATATATTATGTTAATTGTATTTTATTGAGCAGGAAGTTATTGATCTAAATATGGAATATGAAAAAAAGGAAATTTCAGAATAATTCCTTTCATAAATGATCCGAGCAAAGGTTGGACAGATGTTTATATGTTAACGAGAGATATATAAATTGAATCTAATGGTATGATGTAGTACTTTTGATTTAACAATTTATGTTCCCTTTTTACTTGACGAATGAATTAAGTCATCTTGTCATTAGGTGTCAGTGTAATTGCATATTTAAATAACAATGTTAAAATCATAAGGATCAGTTTTGGTGCATCTTTTAAAAAAGGGCTTCAAAACATGTGCGTTTTTCAATGTAGATTTTGTATTCCATGACGAGCATATTAAAAAAAAAATGAGAAAAAAATATAAAAATTAGACACGCGGTTTCAAGATTTAGCTCACATTTTTCCATGAATCGAGTTCCATATTTCCTGACATTGTGTATCCTTGTAGTCAGAACACAGAAGACAGATAAGATATGGAATAAAAATACTTCCAAACAGGCTGCAATTAATTAAAAAATGACAGCGTGGAGTAGAATTAAAGATGCTGGCATTCAAATCGATCTGAGGCACAAACAAAAAAAATTAATAAGCCAACTGAGAAATGGTATCCTTATCAGTTATCATGGTAAAGCAGTTCCGTTGAGCGTAATTATTGGCTTTATTATACATTTTTGGTTTGCCTCAGACTGATTCCTCCTTGAACTGGAACTGCTTGCTTAGCTCAATTATCCCATACCATTAGGTGAGGCTAGATGAACCCTCTTTCATATGAGAGGCAACCCTTGTTGATTGCTCCAATTTACTGCCCCTAAGCATGTGTGGCTATTGTATGTACGTGGACTCTTTGATAATCAGCAATTCAGCATCTTACCTGACAGTTTTTTCTGGTCTTCCAGGCTACAGTTGAGCAGCAGAAGTTGCATGGACGTGGTAATTTTAAGTCACCTCGTAAGCCTTCGAATATGCATCATCACAGAACAGGTCCCAAGCACTTTCCAAATGTTGTGCCTCCATTTCCCGTAACATCACCCTATCATCAACCAACTATCACACCAGTTTTTCATGCTATGGTTCCAATGCCACACATTTCTGACCCTGGATATGCATTTCAAGTTCACCCTGGACCATTTCCAATACCTGAAACTCAATTGGTAAAATCCAATAGCCACACTCGAGTACAAGGCTTTGCTCCACCAGTAAATGGGGGCTTTAAGCCTTCATCACGCTCTGACTCCAAGGACCATGATGCCAAATCTGGTGGAAGAAGACCTATTGCACAGGAGCAAGGTGGTCAATTGAATCCTTCTTGGCCTAGTCAGCGACCAGTTGTTTATAATAACAACTTTCATTTGCAACAAACCTTGGGACCTAGGCCTTTCATAAAGCCTCCACTTTCTGATCAAGCAGGCTTCATTGATGGACCAAACTTCCCAGGTAATTATATATCTCAATATGAAGCCACCTTGATAAATGATATCAAATATTTTTTGTATTATGATACTGCTGTCTGTGATTCTCTCTCCTTCTGCTTTCCCTTTCTTTTTCCCTCCTGTTCCTCTTCGAGCAGTTGCTTATTTACATTGTCTAACAAGATTGTCTATGATACAGGTCCTGCAGGAGCTCTATATTATTTTCCTGCTGCTCCTCCAGGCACTTTTAGAGTGCCTTACCCACCATTTGTTGTTCAATATCCTTTCAACCCAGGAGTTCTCATGCCACCCTCACCAATGATAAACTTGAAAGCTGACATCGTAAAGCAAATTGAATATTATTTCAGGTGAACTGCTCGAGAAAGATCTCCCTACTAGCAACTCTTGGCCTTTTTTTTTTTGTGGGTGAAAATTGATATCGGGCTAAAGTATTTTCCCCCGAAAAGGGTTCATCCTAGAATTGTGGTGTCAACATTGGATTATTATGTTAATCAACTTATTGGATAAACTTTTTTGTTTATGATTTATCTCTTGGAGTCTAGTCTAATTATTTTCGTATAAATGGGATGTTATTTGGTAATAATGATAATTTAAAATGATTGGTTGTACTTAATGTCCCATGGATGTGGTGGTGTTTTTCTGGGACTGTTGATTGGTAATAAATAAAATTAATAAAGCTAAATTATGTTTAAATATAGGTAAATATTTGAGTTTTTAATTTCATTACTTTGGCAGTGATGAGAATCTGCAGAATGATCACTACTTAATTTCCTTGATGGATGACCAAGGTTGGGTTCCGGTTTCAATTATTGCCGACTTCAAAAGGGTATGTTTTGATGGATGCTCTGTATTGTTTAACAAATGCTATATAAAGAAGTACATTATCATTAATTGGGAAATCATATCTTGCATTTGTGAATCAGGATCAACTGAGCTGTATCATTTTTTGTGTTTGAGGGTTGCGGGGCTCGGGGTGGGTGGGGAGGAAATGGTTTTTAGGTTTCATCTGCCCGCGAACTTGATTTAACTCCCCAAAATTCCACCATTTTAGCATGTGCAATTAAGCTACCATGCTTCCCTTTTCAGGTTAAAAGAATGAACACAAATATACCATTTATTCTGGATGCATTGCAAGCATCAAGTACGGTTGAAGTGCAGGTTAGATAATGCTTCCTCTCTTTATTATCCCCCAGTTGGCTTTCTACTAATCCTCTATTATGGCATAAGACTTCCCATTTTAGATTTCACGTTTTTTAACCCTCAATTTGTTTATTGAAAGGATTTCCCTTGATGTGCACTGAATTTTATTTCCACAGGGGGAGAGGCTGAGGAGACGTGACGAGTGGTCAAAGTGGATTCCATCTTCTGTTACTGATAAATCTTCTTCTCTAGTTCCAAATGCTATGAAGAATGACGAGCTTAATGATAATAAAAAGGACAGCTCTGAAAGAACAAATATTTTTTCTTCGCCAACTGGAAGCTCTGTGGATCACCTACCATCAGGTGAAGATTCTCGAAAAGAGTCAGTTAATGATAAAGAGCAAAACAAAGATAAGGTTGTATTTGGTGGTAAAACCCAAGCATCTGCTTTAGGAGATTGTAATTCAAGCGTGGGAAAGGACTTTGAGGCAAATAATGAACATAATGGCCTTGACCTTAATAAAAGTTCGAGTTTCCCAGCCACTTCACAAGGAGCTGATTATGTTAAGTCTAGCATTATTGAAGGCTCTGAAAATATAAAGACACTATTGCCTTCAAATCTTGCTGCGCAGAATCTGGATGACTCATCTAATGATTTTTCAAGCACATTCATGCTGGATGAAGAGCTAGAACAGGAGCAGAAAATATTATTGAAGGATCATCCTTCTGTAGGCAGGTATTCCGTAATTGATTAGTGACTTTGTTTATCTACAATCCTTCTGCACCTCTGTTCTTCTGTCTGTCGCTAATGCTATATTCTTATTTCAATCTTTTTATCTTTGTTAATGAAGTCCATGCCTGAAAAGGACAAACTTTGAATTCTGGTCCCCACTTTTTCAAAAAGAAAAAAACTTCACTGCATGATTTATTTACATGTAACTTGAGGAACGCTCGTGCCTCTATTTTGCATGTACTTCATCAAGGTAAATGCTGATTATTGGCTTATTAATACTATTTATTTGGACCAAGTGGAGTGGATTTCAAATTTAAGGTCCTGAATCCCCTGAAACTGTCTTGGCAATTTGTTTCTGATGGATTTCAATTATGGGTAAAAGTTGATTTTTCGTCCTAACCATACCACTGTTAAGCGGCAGCAAATTCATTATACTCTCAAATGGTTTCATTCTGGAATAAATTTGTGGGGTAGGAGTCGTGAATACGTATCTACAGAAGAGTACCATGTTATTCAATAGTAGGTTTAGATCAATTTCAATCTGGAAAGATTATTCCAATTTTTGTTGAGATTTATATCGGAGTTTCAAAATGTAACATTAGAGTATTGACTTTGGGTCTTGATATTTCAGCTTTGTTCTTTGGGTAAAAGATGTAAGATTGTTGTACAAGGCTGTTTTTTTCCACTTTTTGAATGGGGGTGGGGGGAAGGGAGATACCGATACTTCCTTGATCTGAGCTTTGGAAACAACCATCCCTAACCAACTGGAACAAGGGAGAATTGGTTCATGTAAGGCTACTTGAAGGTTCCTTCCAGCTATAAATAAAAAAAGTTGTTTTTACTTTGTATCTTCCTTACGTAGAATATGTTTAACCAGATTTCCCTCTACCTTAGCTCTACAACCATTTTACAAAATTTCCATCAATTAGCAATATACTTCTTTTTATGCAAGCAGCTCTGAATAAGCATATATACCCTGTGGTTAATTAAGACTAATGTTATTTTGAAATATGAGTCATTTTCTACATTCATAGAGCAACAAAACTGCTTTGGTCTGTAGTGCTTTACTTCCTAGTGAATGAATTGGCTTGTAGGAAGGTGAATAATGTATTTCTGTAGGACGCATCCTGTCCATTTTGTAGCTTGATGGTATAGCTAACTGGTGGGCCATCAATAGGGTGAATGCATTAAAAATGGTTATCCTTTATATTTGGCTGGGAGACTATTTGCTAAAGTCTTCTTAACAGCAGACGATTGGATTCTGTTGAAAGGGACAAAAACAAAAGCTGCACAAAATATTAAATTGAAATTATGAATTTGAGGGTGTATCCTGGTTATACTATCAGATTCTCCCTTTGTCAATTTATGGTTGGACTTTTCAACAAACGGTGAGTACATTTTTGGAGAGCCTCTTTGATTGTAGTAACCAATGAACTTATTATTATGTAGATGTTATGGACGGACAGTGTCATTCCATTTCGTTGTTCTATAAGTGCAAGTTTTCCTTCAAAAAAGCGGTCACTTTTGTTTGTCCTTTTTTCTCCTTTTGCACTAAATATGTTATTGATACTTCTTTTATGTAATAAAGCTGCTACAATTCTTTAAAAGTACAATTGCTAGGATTAAAAGCTTTAATTTTCGGACACAGTTTTAGTATTACTTGATGCATAAATTCCAGCACATATATTGTACTGTATAGTTTTTGCTTTTTATTCCCTGTAAACTTTCTTACGTTTCTGTGACTTATCTTTTTCACATCTTTGTGCCATAACTCCAAAAGAGTTGATGATGAAGATGATGAGATCATTGTCAACGATCAAGCTGTGGAGAGGCTAGTAATTGTTACCCAGGCAAGTTCACGAGCTGCATGGACCCCAGTATTTTTTGATCTTTTGTTGTATGGAGTGGCTCTAATAATTTTCAGATAATGCTCAATTATGTTAATTATTATGATGTTATTATGCTGTTGTTCTGTTAATTGTTTTTTCCATTCCATATAAAGTGAGAAAATCGTTGCAATCATGATCAAGATTCACTTGAATGTTGGAAGGTATAGGAAATGAGTTCTGACTTTTTTGCGAGTACACTATCAAACATTTCATTTTTGCAAATTGCTACTACTTTCTTGTTTGTCGTAAAGTCAAATATTTAAGGAGCATAGTCTTGCTTTTATCTGTTAATTTTTTACACTTGATCTCTTCACGTGAATATGTAAGAAACCACACATTATGCAAGGTTAATTTAGAGCTCGTGTCCTTTGTTCTTTCAACCTCCTGGGCAAGGCTACAGCCAAGCATCCAGAAAACTTCAAAAGTTACTGTAGGAGTAATATTCTAGTTAGGAATTGGACAAGGACATTGTAGAGTGTTAGCCTTTGCTAATCCTGGAAGGGCACAGAAATAGATCCGAGGGAAGTGTAGATTTTGAGATTTCGTGGGCTGAATTATTGACATGTCAAGCAATTATTAATAGCAAAATAGTTCTCAGTTTCTAAACATCAGAAATTCTGGAGATATATTTTCAGATGCTTGATGAATTAGATGCGAGACATTATTTGTCTTTTACTCCAATATGATCAATGACATTAAAAAAAAAAAAAAAAAAAAAAAACTAGAACGCACTCCAAACTGAAATTCTGTTTTTTCTCTCATTTCATATGGCCCATTCACAGTGAAATTACATTCTCGTGCCAGGCACGTGATACCAAAAAATTTGATTCTGTTTTGATTTAGGTCATAACCATCTTTCTCATTGAACTCATATTTGTCTGCCTAAGGTGCATTTCTTCCAAATTATTGTTCTTAATTCTTTCAAATAATCTTAACTGATACTAATATTATTGATCTTATTTACCTATGGTATAAATAATATTTTTTTCACAGGATTTCAGTGAAAGTTTCTACTAATTAGAATGTGTTGTATTTTTTTCCCTTTTCATTTTGGGCCTTTCCTTTTTTTTTTTCATCGTTTTCTTTGGGGCCTCTCATGGAGAAGGAGGGGGTGTTACAGAGTTTATACTGAATTTGAACAATTTGATGAAAGTTTTTTTGCTGCAAAATTGACCTGAAGATACTTTTGCCAGTTTGCTGGTTATTATTTTATGACTAACTTGATATGTACTACAGAATAGTTGGACGGGTGAAGTACAAGGGGAGGAAGCACAAAGAATATCCTGTGACCTTGCTTCTGCTATAAATGACGGACTCTACTTTTATGAGCAGGTTGACTTTTGTTTTCTCTTTCTACTGCATTTGTAATTGAATAAAAAGCAATTGTTTTTAATATTTTGCTTTTTGCAGGAGCTGAAGTCAAAACGATCTCATCGTAGAAGTAATAAGCCCAATAATGAAAGCAGGAACGAGATTTCCAAATGTTTAGTTGCCAGTGCTGCTGTATCAAATTCAAGGAATCCTGAACATTCTTCTTACGGCCATGAGGAGCCTGGAAATTTGAATTCTAGAAGGAAGCAAAACAAAGTCAGTTCCAAGCATCAATATATTCAAAAGCAGCGGCTATTCTCTGGAAACGTTAAAGGTCATGGAAGCGTCAGAAACTCTCTTGGCATGACAACTGAAAGTCCACCTAGAGATTTAGTTGGTTTTTTCTTTGGTTCTACTCCTCCAGATGGTCACGGGTGAGTTCAGATCATATTCATATGCTCTTATTTTTCTTCAACGTCTAGAATAATTTATGCTGTTTGAGTGATAGGTAAGTTTTCTGAAGCAAACAATACATTTCTGTAAACTTTTTGCTTAAGGTTTATTGTCTAATTATAAATTTAAAATTTTCTAAAGCTCAACTCTCATTTACCCAGGCTGAGGCCTTCAAAGTTGAGTGCTTCACCTCACAGCAATCTTTCTGGAAGTAGTCCGCCTGTTGGTTCAATGCCAAAACCATTTCCACCATTTCAGCATCCAAGTCATAAACTTCTAGAGGAAAATGGCTTCAAACAGCAGCTGTGAGTAGATATATTTTAGAGGCACTGTTAGGATACAAATGCAAGTCTCTGTGTTTGGTTATATTGGATCATATATTTAGCATTTCATATGCTTTTGATTCCCTTTTGCTTTGAGATTCCAACATCTTTCACTGCTCATTAGATTTTTCAACGGGGCTATGGATTCTTCTCTACAGGTATAAGAAGTATCACAAGAGGTGCCTTAGTGAACGAAAAAAGTTGGGAGTTGGTTGCAGTGAGGTATTCTTTTAAATATTTGCTCAACATCTTCTATTGTTTGGTAGACGTTTAGTATGATTTTACAAGTTTTGGGAAGAAATTGATGCAGAAGATGTGCTTAAAAAGAAGGCAAATTATATAGTTCATATAAGCAGATTTGAAAAAATTGAACGAGTTTATCCTCTTTTCCTTTTAGTAATCTGCTGAGATATTAGTGCACAGGAGAATTTTAAGAGTGAGTTTTTGTTTTTTCCAATAGTTGCTAGATATGGGTAATATCTATCAGGATTTTTCTTAATTCTAGTGATGTTGTTTTGGTGCTTATGAAGAATCCTAATTAGTCTTAGAATAATCTTTTAACTTTCCTAGTTTAAGTCCTAGTTTTGGTTCAATGGGACAGATCTTTTTGTACAATCTCTGTATTCTCATGAAGTTAACGTGATAACAAATTGATATTCTGTTGTGTGTTTTCCCTTATTTGGATTTTTATTTTTTATTCTTTTCCTTTAATTTTCTTCTTTTTATCCACCTTAGTCTAAAGCATTGTTTTTGTGTACACCATCTATGGAAACAACCCAATAAAGTTATAAAATTTCTTCCCTCCTCCCCTATTTTTTTGAGGAAATCATCCTAAACCCATTGCCCACTGGAATTTATATCAAACTCTACTAAATTTATTGCAGGAGTCTTTACAAGAAATTTTCTAAATCTTTCGTACACCAGTAGGGTCATTAGAGCGTAAAAATCCTCACTCTCTTTTAGACATTGTTCTTTCTTCGCAAAATCATTCCTAATTCATCACCAAAATCATTTACCATGCAATTTACATCAAATCCCACGGTCTGTCGTGGGAGTCTCTGTGAAGGATTTTTGACAACTGTCTTGCATCAGAGATCTAACGATGTTTGTAGATAAGCACAGAAGGCTTTTGCGAAGACTCATTGTTATTGGCTTCCCCTTTATTTAGTGTACTTCAAGATATGTTCACTGTATCTCATTAGAGTTTAGGGAGATGTCACTGCCTCTAAGATAAGGGGATGGGGATGGGGTTTATCTTCCCTGTTAGAGTCTAGGAAATAAGTGCATTATTGTTAAATATGCTGAACTCGCCAATTACTTTCTATAACTGGACATTCTACCAAATTTCTATTGTTTAAAAGGGTACACGAACTTATTGGTGGATGTAGTGTATAAAGTTTCTCTCTTTTTCTTTTTTCTTTTTAACTTCTCCATCAATCCGATTGTTTATTTGTCTTGATTTTATCCATCCATATGTTTATTTGGAAAGTAGCATGTATATATAGAGAGAGCAGATTGGATTTTATCCATCCATATGTTTATGATGTGCATGCTGTTTATGTATAAATTGCACATGCAAATTTTTGCAGGAGATGAATACACTGTACCGATTTTGGTCTTATTTCTTAAGGAACATGTTTATTCCTTCCATGTATAACGATTTTCGGAAGTTTGCTCTAGAAGATGCTGCTGCTAATTATAATTATGGGATAGAGTGTCTATTCAGGTTTTATAGGTAAGCTTCATGTGTTGCTTGTTTGTCCTAGTTTCTTGTTGAGAATTTTCTTTCTATTCAACTACTCTTCTTTCACAAATGCTTTTCTGTTTTAGATTGTTTTATCGTTTGTTTTCTTTTCTTAGTTATGGTTTGGAGAAGGTATTCAAAGAGGATCTGTATGAGGACTTTGAACAGCTGACACTTGACTTCTACAATAAAGGAAACATTTATGGCCTCGAAAAGTACTGGTAAGTACATTATTGTTACTGAACTACTTTTTACCATGAACAGGTTATAGTCATTATTTTCTCTGGATGATTAAATAATTGTGTGGGAGAGAACTAGGGAAATTGATCAGAATGAGTGTAAGTTTATATTTTTAAAGTTGTTATAGAAGATAACATAATGCATATTGTCTGTTCTTGCACCCGTCGAATTGGATTCGGAGATTGGGTTAAATCAAAATTTCGGGAGGATATGGAGGTTTTAGTGAGTACCTAAAGGATAGACATTAATGGACATGTAGGAAATAACAGTGGAGCTTTTGATATGAAACCCAAGGACTTTAATTTATAAAATAAAATGACGCTCAAGTGTTGTGTTCTAGAATTACCTTTAGTCTTGTGATCTAATTGTAACAAGCACCTTTTTTTTTTTCAAAAGGTGGATGAACACTTTTACCATGAGTGCTGAGCTGGTAGGACTTGGATATATGTTCCTTTGGTAAGAGGATTTATGAATCTATTTAATCTCACCACATAGGTTTGGTTTTAGATATTTTCTTTAGGCAACAATCAAGTGTGAGAAGGAATATGAAGGATGTTAAGGTGAAATGGTGGAACTGAAGGATATGAGAGCCAGAAAGGTGTTTGGAGACTCTACTTAGGATTTGGATGATTCTCTTAAATGTCACGTGGATTAAGATGACCGATTGTTTAATGAAGACATCAAAGAAGGTTTTAGGAGATAATAAAGGAGGAAAGCTTATTGCTAGGGAGTTGTGGTGGTTGAACAGTGACGTTCAAGATGCAATCAAAAGAAGTGAGCATGTTACATGAGGTGGCAAATGACCATGAGTGAGAGAAGATTTTGAATAGCGTAGTTGGTAAGAAAGGAAGCCATGAAAGCTGTTTAAAAATGCGGTAAAAGAATATGGTGAGTTTTCTAGGCACAGAGGAGAGGATCGAGAGGTTTATAGGTTAGCCAACTGTTGGTAATTGCAAACTAGAAAAATTGCAGTGTCAGTGCATTAGGAGTAAGGATGCTAGAGTTTTGATGAGTGAAGAAAACATTGAGGACAGCTGGTAATGCTGTTTGGGAGATTGTGGAATGACAATTCTAGCACAGATAGGCATTGAGATAGAAGAAAAACAGAAGGAATATCTTTCTCATTGAGGGCTTGATTGGAATTCTGCAAATATTTGCCAAGAATCACACGTTACTACACATGCATGCTAAGCATCAACCAATCGTCACGATCTTCTCATAGTGTACTTCGGCATAAGGATCAACTGCTTTTCTGATTTCAAATTGGAAATGCAGCAAATATAGTCTACATCAATAAATGTAAAATTCATTATTGTTTTGTGGCAAATTGAATGGCAGGGTATTTGAAAGCTTATAGACTGAATCTTATTATACAACTCAAATTCAGCAAATATACATTATCATATGTAAAATCTATTTTTTTGTGGCAGATTGAATGGCAGGATTATAGACTGAATCTTAATATATGACTTAAATAAGTTTCAGCTAGTTCAAGACCAGATGCATGAATCTCCTAAAACTAATCTTTATCAATTTGTTCTTACATGCAAAAACCCGCGTGAACACGACATTTTTTCTTTTGGAATGACAGAATCCTGAACCATGTAAAAAAGTCTTGGCTATCTGACAAAGCTTATTTCTTCCTCTCTTTCTGGTAACTCAGGTTCCTGTTTTATGCAAAGACCTTGCTGGCACTTGCAATCTCCTCTATATTCCTTCGACTTCTCTTTGTACTTGCATCTTTTCTCTCACCAGATTATTTATCTTATCTTCCCCTTTCTGTTTTACGTTGTGCTCCTTAATGATTATTTTTCTTGTATATTCCTCCTGATTTTGCCTGTTACTTCGACAATTCCTTGGCAGGGCATTTCACCATTACCGGGATGCACGTGACCATAAAGAACCATTAAAGAAACATCCAGAATTGGATAGACTGCTCAGAGAAGAATATCGTAATTTGAACGACTTCAAAGTTAAAACATCCGCTACAAAAGAAGATATTCGCTAGCCTTGAGGCTACATCCAAAAACTGACAATATCGCAATTTTGGGAAAAGAAATCTAACAGGTTGACGAGCAAGCTAAAGATGGTGGTCCATTTGTGTGTGAAATGGAATGACTTTGTATATAATATGTTGACAGGTATTAGATTTTTGGGTTCAAGGGCTCTCTAGCAGTTTTTGGTGTTCTTCGACTGCTCGGCGCATTTTGTTTTTTTATCGGATTTATTAGTTGTATATAAAGAAAAATATTGAAAAAAGAAACCCAAAAAAATGAAAAAAAGAAAAGGAAAAAATAAAAAATGAAATGTATAAACTGGAAATTTATAGATATTAAACAATAAGCTTGAAAAATTATATCGACTTGTCTTGCTCGAGTGGATTATGGTTGTGTTAAGCGAATGTTGCCGATTGTTAGTTCGAAGTGTTATGTGAAGGTCCATTTAGAAATTGGATTGAAATATTCAATTCGAAAGGGTATGTTTTTTTCTTTTCTTTTCTTCTCTTTCGAGAAAGAGACCCATAAAAATCCTAGTAAGTTCACGTCTGGTCCTCAATTTTCTTGAATTTTTTTTTTTTTCAAATTCATTTTCAAGTTTGCATCTTATGTGATATATAATTTTAATAACTCTCAATCATATTTTCATCAATTTTTATTTAAATTTATTAATATTTTGATTTTTAGCTACACACTGAACCGTTGCTTAAATTGAAATTTTAGAAAATATTAGGTCAAACATTTAGAAATAGTTTTCCAATGCCATCTTGATTTTGATCGAGTCTTAAAGAAATAAGAAATCTGTATTAAGTTAATTCGACAAGTTTAAATTTTTTTTTTTTATTATTACAAGAAAGAAGTCAAAATTGGTTTTTTATAGGAAAAAAAAAACTCCAAAGAATTGATTCATTAACCATTATTTCACAATCATTATTTCAGATAATCGTTCTTGTTGTACAGGCCATGTACCACCTGTTTAATCCTATTTCTCAACTCTTTCTTTAACATTCATTTTCAATCACATATTTAAAAAATAAGATATTCAGCATGTAAATACTTTTTAACCATACAACTCCAAAAAATCACTGTTAAAAACTCCAATTTACCCAAATAGTGGTTGTCACAGGGGCTAAGGGTTTGGTAGAAATTCAGATTAGATTTTAGTAGATTTTGAGAAAAAAAGTTGATTAAATGTGTGGTTAAAAAGTCGTGGAACCAATAAAATATGTGATTAATATTAATTGTTTGATTTTGACTTAAATTAAAAATCAATACCAAACAATGGCTAGATCTCAAAATATGTTGACGGAATTTTCGATGATGGTAGAAACTCACCCGTCAACTGATTGAAAATCAAGCATTTGTGCTGCCATCATATAAACTTCTTGAGAACGATTCTCATATCTTCTACTATTATGATAGCTAACAATAAGTTTTCTACAAGATACATTGTGATGAATAGAGTCCTCGATTCCCTTTGAAGTGCAACTTTCAGATCTGCTCTGAGTCTATAGAAAGAGGCTTAGGCATCCCAAAAGGTAATAATACGCACATGTAAAAGTCACGACTATCTCTACTGAGTGTTTTAATCATTAGATACGTAAAGAATTGATCTCCCTTTCAGAGTGAGTTGACATGGCGATACCACATCAACAAGTCAACTGTTGAATAGTAAAATATTGGAGGCTTGACTGCTAACGTCGTATGGCGTGGATAAGGTATCTCCTACCTATCGTGGGTAGGAGATCAGGTTTGTTCACATGTAATGCTAAATAATTTGAAGAAATGTTGTTCATCGTCATCCTACTGATTACTAAAGCGTCACCAAGTATGCTTCAAATGGACATATCTAGCTAGCTGTATTGCCAGGCTCCATCCCATCTTCATCATTTGGGTTAGGCGGCTCATTGAGGTTGAACTCGAAAACTTTAGTGTCTTCTTTCTCTTCGTCTGTAGAGGTAACTTGGTGGGATGGAACATGATCAGCATGATTCTGAAATCCAGAAGCCTGATCAGGAGGGAAATTTTTGTTGCAAATCATAAAATCACAAAGTATTATAAACTGCTTTTAAAAGCTGGTTTTTTACTTACAGTGTTCACTTCCAATTGTTTGATGGCATTGGCTTTTGGCCCATCCTTGGCATAAGAAGCTCCATTTGAAGAAGTATCATCAATGGAATTGCAGACCTTCATCATCTTCTTCTTCTCCTTCTCCCTCTCCCTCTCCTCTTCCTTCTTGAAATTTTTCTTTGTGTGGCCGCTTGCTCTGTGCCCACCCAGTGCATGGAAAGTTGGAAAACTCTTCCCACAAGTTCTGCAAATGTATTTAGCAGGCATAGCGGCCGGTGGGACAGATTCAGCTTCCGGTCCAACGGGGCTGAAATCCAGTGGTAATTCTCGATTCACTGATTTCTTCTTGATCATCATAGAGCCATCAGTGCCAAATTCATAAGGATTATCACCCGGATTTTTAGAGCCATTTGTTGAATTCTCAGTATGAAATCCTGGATTCAGTTTTCCCTTTCCATTTCCACTGTAAAGGTTTCTCCTGAATTGTTCACTGCCAGGGTTTTCATCCGCTCTTTCAAAGATTTTCAGCTTTTTAAATGGGGAACCAGTAAAGGAAAACACCTCCTTTTCGTTTTTATTCAATTGAAAATCTTGATTAACATCATCGATTTGCCCATCCTTAACTTTAGACTCCAGATCTTTACTAGGCTTCTTGGAATCTCCATTGATAAGCCTTCGAAATTCCTCTGAACTTGGAAAAGGCGACAACCCAATGACGGGCTTGATTGGTGCGCGGCTTCCCTTAAATTTGCTGCAAGTGGCTTCACCTTCCTTAACCTTGGAATCCAGATCTTCACTAGGTTTCACTGAATCTCCATTGGCAAGGCTCACGAGCTGTAGAGCACCTTGAATTTCATCCGAAATCAGAAGGGGCGGCGAATCAATGACTGGCTTAGTTGCCGCCCGACCGCGCTTACCTGTCACCTGCCACTTCATAGATTCATTGAAACCCACCACATGACCAGAATGAATCCGATCACCATCAAGAACATGTGAAGGAACCCTATTCATGGCCTCAAATTCCCTCTTGGATTTCAGCTTCTTGATAGAGAAATCTCTGTTGGACTGAGCATGAGCACTGTTCATGTGGCCTCCCAATGCCTCGCCGGAGCTGAATATCTTTTTGCACTCCACACAGTAATGATCCTTCACTTTTCGGCCATCCTCCTCCTCCTTCGAACTTTCTTTCATGTTTGGTATCTTGAACTTCACCTGCCGTGGCGGCGGCACTGTTTCAGCTCCGTCTGAATCTTGGTCAACTTCCATCATTGAATCCGGCTGATTTTCTTGATCCTTCTCAATTCTCAGGAAAGAAAAAAGAAAAAGAACAGATTACTCAAATTTGTACAGTCCGGATTAATTCTACAAACACAAAAAAAACCCCCAAAGAATGAATGCAGAAGGGCAGTGAGAAAATACGAGAATTTTTTGAAATTCAAAGGAGTGAAAATTTTGAGAGTCAGAGAGCTGGTGTATTAACTTACAACGAAAGCGAACGAAATGGAAACAATAGATCAAGAAACAAGGAAAAATTTTCAGACCCAGGCTCGAAAAATTCAGATTACAATAAACCGTGAAGAAGATAAACCCATGCCTTGTTTTTAAACTCTTCTCTCTCTAACTCTATATATATTTTAGTGTTTGTATAGGCGTAATGCATTATGAAAATTGTTGAAGAGGAAGAGCTATTGCATGGTTCTTAGGGAGAAAAAAACGAATTTTTTTTCGTAAAGTTGAAATTTATAGAAACTAAACATTAAGTTTTTTTATTTTAATTTGATTATGATAATAAGTAAATGTTATGGACCTTTAATGCAATTAAAACGATGTGTAAACTTGAAACATTTCATCATCCCTAAATTCTTAAAATTATTTTGCTAAAACAATGTTGATGCCTCATGAAGGATTGCATCATCAAACTAACGCAACATTAATGCCATGTACGATTTTTGTTAAAAGTTGGACAATTGAGTAACACGTTGGTATAATTAAAATGAGCTTTAAAGTTTGGTGAGATAAATAAAACGGTTAAAAGTTCAATGAATATAATAAATGATGCTCCTATATAGTTTAGATAAAAATTAGACTTCTAATAAATTTTGATAGAAGTTAATGAAATATGTAATTGAAAAATTGTAAGTTTCATGAAATGTGATTATAATTAATTACTAACCTTAACTTAGATTTAATTTCATTTTTGAAGCTAAACCAAACATGAGCTAAGTGTAATGTTTGGCGACAATACATAATTAATCCTTAGAAATGCTATATAGTAATGTCATTACTGATTTTTTTTATTATTACTTTTAATATGAACCCAAATTGTCATTAACTATTAATATCCAATATGAATATATAGTTGATTCTTCATAATATTTATGTCGAACACATGTATATAAATTCAATAATAATGTTATTTAACATTAATGGTACTTCATACGTGTCTAGGTACCGTAAGAACCCATTTTTAATTGTTCGATAAAGTTGTGATGCATTTTTATTTATTGAACATTTGAAGATGGATCCTTCCTTGTTACCTAAACTAATGTGGATAATGTTTCTAAATGAAAAGGTATACTCCCATGTAAAGTGATATTAGAGTAACAATGAAAATTACTAGTGCTAGTTGTAAAATAAATATTTGACCTAGGTTCTTATATTCAACTACAATAGAGATGTAAATTTGAGATAGTCCATTTAAAAACTGCATTAATTCAAATATTCAATTCAAAAGAGTAGTGTCTTTTTCAAGAAAGAGACCAGTAAAAACCATAATACACCTCTTTTTTACAATTATAAAAACAATTTTTTTTTTCAATCACACGTTCGCACAATAAAATATTTCGCATGTAAATCAACTTTTGTTTTTTTTTTTTATTAAACTTTTGAACCACACATTTTCCAAAAAAATCACTATTACAAAACTCATTTTTCCCAAAAAAAATTCACTTTAATAGTTGTCAAGGGGGTTAATATTGAAAATTTTTAGCAAAAGTTACTTTAGACATTTAGGCTCATTTTTGAAAAATTTAAAATTATTTATAAATGATTAAACTTCATTTTCAACAACACATTTCAATTAACCCTACAAGTATTATCCAATTATTTACTATTCATTTCTATTTATATAATAATTTCATTCAAAACAGAAGCTTAGCGTTGCTAGGTTTAGTTATTTCTCAAACTAACTGCCCAAGATCGGTCGATCAAAAAATAAATTAACAAGACCTGTCAGTGGCACGACAGAACTGAAATTCGAGCTAATATTTTGTTCTTTAAAAATAGGAAGCAACTATTCACTTGTACTGTTATTTTTTTGTTTATTTAAAAATACAAAAGACAAATAAATCCTTACGGCCTCTTAACGTAATCTCTGTACTAAAATCGTCATCAAAGATAAGATGTGCTAATTAGCTCTACCTTAGCTATTATTTTACTTCTTACCCTCAAAATTTTCACTAATTAGCACGTCTTATCTTTGATGACTATTTTGTTACAAATATTATGTTAAGAGGGCTCTTATTTTTTAAACACTCTATTTTCAAGGGGAGCCAAGATAATTTTTAAAACTTCTTGTCTATAATCTATGCATGAAAAATAATCTTTTTTTGCCCCTAAGAATCATGCTACAGCTCTTCGTCTTCTATAATTTCCATCATGCATTACGCCTATACATACACTAAAAATATAGAGTTAGAGAAAGAAGATTTTAAATACAAGATATATGGGTCTATCATCTTCTTCATGGTTTATTAAAATCTGAATTTTTCGAGCCTGGGTCAGAAATTTTTTCCTTGTTTCTTGATTTGTTATCCATTTCGTTCAATTTCCTTTGTAAGCTAATAAACCAGCTCCCCGACTCCTAAAATTTTCACCCTTTTGAATTCCAACCCCTTTCCTTAACTAAAATTCTTGTATTTTCTCACTGCCCTTCTGCATTCTTTCTTTAGGGTTTGTTTGTGTTAGTAGAATTAATCTACTCTGTACAAAATCTGTTTCAAGATTTTAATCAGATTTATTTGAGTAATCATTACTTTTTTTTCGAGAACGGAGAAAGATCAAGAAAATCTGCCGGATTCAATGATGGAAGATGACCAAGATTCAGAAGGAGCTGAAACAGTGGCGCCGCTGTGTGGTTCCCCAAAACACCCCAGCGGGTGAAGTTCAAGTTACCAAACATGAAAGTAAGTGCGGAGGTGGATGTTCCGACAAGGCATTGGCAGACCACATGAGCGGTGCTCATGTTCAGTCCAACAGAGATTTCTTTATCAAAAAGCTGAAATCCAAGACGAAGAGGCACATGATGGAGCCACCAGCTGAGGCGGCAATGAATTTTTCCGAGCTGGAATTTGAGGCCATGAGTGGAGTTCCTGCATATGTTCTTGATGATGATCAGATTGATTCAGGTCATGTGAAATTTGAGGCACTTGCCTGTTTGTATGGTTTGATTATAAGCATGTATTATCAAATTTTCAAACTCAAATTCTTGTAATTTGTATGTAGTGCAAACTCAAATGCGAAGTTTATATTTTCACTAAAAGATGCGCTTATGTAAATATATTTATAAGCACTAATGACTTGTCCCGTGTTTTTATCGACATATATACAAGACAACATGATGAGTTATATCAGGTACTCGTGCTCCATAATTCTTTTAAATTGGGTCCAATCTATTGCACACAACATATTACAGTTTTGAAAAGTCGTAAAACGAATAACACCTAGTGTCAAAAGCTAGCTAGCAAGAAGACTACAAGAGCATTACTTGCTTACAATTTCTCGTCATTTTTAGTGTTCTCGTTACCAGGGTTCAAAGAAATTCATGAATGTCTAAATGTCTTGTGTTCTAATATTATAACAGCTATCAACTAGTTTCAACAAGATACATTGTGAATGAGAATGCAAAGGTAACAAATATGCATGAGTCAATTTGCCCGATCAGATTCCGAGTCTATAGAAAGAGGTGTAGGCATCCAAAAGATAACAAACACGCAAGTGCAAAAAGGTCACAAGTATGTCCACCAAGTGTTTTGAACATACGATAGAAAGAAATATATATATATATATAAATACACAGGTAATGCCAAATAATTTGGATGAAATGTTGGCCTTCGTCGTTCTACTGAGTAAAACAAGTAGCATCAAGCATGCTTCTTCAACTAATTCACCAAATCAGTTAGCAAACTTGCGCAGCATACCCAACAATAACATAATATTTCTTAAAATTGTGCGAGCAAAAAACAAGTATACTGTGGGAGAATACTGGATATTAAAGGCCTAAAAGTTTCAAAAAAAAAAAAAAAAATGGAAATCTAACTAGCTCATGTATTACCAGGCTCCATCCCATCTTGATCATCCTGGTTAAGCCTCTCATTTAGGTCGAACTCGAAAACTTTATGCTCTTTTTTCTCTTCGTCTGTAGAGGTAACATGATCAGCATGATTGCACTCACCAGTGGAATGGCATTGATTCTGAACTCCAAGAGCCTAACAAGAAAGAAAATTATTGTTGAAAATCATACAATCATAAGTGCTATACTAAACTGCTTTTAAGCTAAAAGCTGCTTTTTACGTACTATGTTTATTTCCAATTGTTTGATGACATTGGCTTTTGGCCTATCCTTGGCATAAGCAGCTCCATTTGAAGACTGATCATCGATAGTATTGTAAACCTTCACTTTGAACTTTTTGTGGCTTGATCTGTGCCCACCTAGTGCTTGGGGTGTGGTAAAACTCTTCTCACAGGTGCTGCCAATGTATTTATCAGGTGTCACCGCCGGTCCAACATGGCTGAAATTTCGAGGCGATTCTAGATCTACTGATTTTTTCTCTTCTGTAGTCTTATTCTTGAATATCATAGAGCCATTAGTACCATATTTGTAAGGTTCATCAAACTTATCTGTTGAATAATCTGAACTTATTGAGTTTTCAGGATTCAAATTTCCCTTTCCTTCGCCACTGTAAAGGATTCTCCTGGATTGTGGACCACCAGGGTTTTCACTAGTTCTTTCCCAAATTTTCAGCTTTTTAACAGGAGAATCCCTTTCATCTCCAACTGGAAACACCTTCTCTCTGTTCTTTTTTGATCGAAAATCCTGATTAACATCATCAGTTTCACCCACAGGAGTCCAAGAATTGCTGCTAGTGGCTTCACCTGCCTTGACCTTAGAATCCTGATCTTCACTAGGGTCAGTAGAATCTCCATTGACAAGCCTTATGAGCTGTTGAGCAGCTAGAATTTCCTTTGAACTCGGAAGAGGCGGTGAGTCAATGACTGGCTTAGTTGGCGCCCCGCCACGCTTACCTGTCGCCAGCCACTTTACAGGTTTATTCAAACCCACTTCCGCAGAAGCCACCACAGGACCTGAATCAATCTGATCACCATCAAGAACATGTGAAGGTACATCATTCATAGCCTCAAATTTCCGGCTCGGAAAAATTTCTCGCCGCTTCAGCTGGTGGCTCCAACCCTCTCCACTCCCTGTCAGGATGGCTCCTCATGTGCCCAAATAAGGACTTGTTTGTAAGAAAACCCCTCCCACAGATCTTACAAATATTTTTTCCGCCATAGCCAGAAGGAGAACCCGAGCCTACAAGTCCCTCCAGTGTCCTCTTTGTCTTCGATTTCAGCTTCTTGAAGGAGAAATATCTGTTGGCCTGAGCATGAGCACTGCTCATGTGACCTCCCAATGCCTTGCCGGAGCTAAATCTCTTTTTGCACTCCACACAGCAATGATCCTTCACTTTTTTGCTATCCTTCATATTATCCTCCTCCACGCTTTCTTTCATGTTCGGAAACTTGATCTTCACCCGCAGTGGTTTGGCGGAACCACTCGTCGGCGCCACCGGCTCAGCTCCGTCTAAATCTTGGTCATCTTCCATCATTGAATCTGGCTGATTTTCATGATCTTTCTCCATTCTCAAGAAAGAGAAAACAGAAAAGATTAGCAAAATCAACTCTTCAAATAAATCTGGAAACAGATTTTGTACAGAATAGATTTTTATTCAACCAAAGCAAACTAACCCTAAAGAAAGAATAGAGAAGGGCAGTGAGAAAATACGAGAATTAATTAAGGAAAGTTGTTGAATTTCGAAGGGTTTAAAATTTTAAGATTCAGAAGGAGAGCTGGTGTCTTAGCTTACAAGGAAATTGAACGAAAAGGAAACAATAAATCAAGAAAAAACGAATATTTCTCAGACCCAGGCACGAAAAATTCGGATTTTGATAAACCCTGAAGAAGATAGACATTATCTTGTATGTAAAATCTTCTCTCTCTATCTCGATATATCAAGTGTACGTATTGGCATAATGTATGATGAAAATTGTCGAAGAGGAAGAGCAATTGCATGGTTCCTATCAATCTCTTCTTTAACAAATAGTTGTTACTAATCACACAAATAAATTCTTGATTTTATTATCTTTTTAGGGCTGAATTCTAAAAGAATGTTTTGGAGTAGTCTATAATCAATTTAAATTATAAATCGATCAAATAGATGAAAGATAAGTGGATTATATTTTGAAAAAGTCTGCAAGTACACGTATTTTCCTGTGCATTTTCCTATTGAATTTCCTGTACTCATAACATATCTCTTATATTTTTAAACAATTTTACGTGAATAAAAGGTAATTTAATTGATTATAAGCAGATTATAAACATTAGCCAAACAAGGGCTTGATTGGGATTCCGTCATTCATAATAATAATAATAATAATAATAATAATAATATATTTTGGGTCGATTGACGATAGTTATAACTTGCTATTAACGTTATCGGATATGGCCAAATGTGACTAGAAAATTTGATGTGTTTAGCATTAGAAATACTTGGTCTAGCCTGCAATATAGATTCTTGAAAATGTGATGAAATCCTAAATAAGAGGTGCAAGGCTTAATCCTTTTTCTTGTATTTTTATTTCTTGAATTATGATATTTGTTAATTAGGTTATCATTTTTATTTATTAAGAAATAAAAGACCTTGGAATGCAACCTTTGGTCGGCTTTTAATTCGATTTATTTGGGAAAAAAAATCTTTTTTGTTGAATTCTTATCATTAACATCCAACTCTATTGACTACTTTTGTCAAAAATATCTTTAGTGTACATTGAAATGAGATTACGACTCCGTTTGTTTCTCATTTCTAANAAAAAAAAATCTTTTTTGTTGAATTCTTATCATTAACATCCAACTCTATTGACTACTTTTGTCAAAATATCTTTAGTGTACATTGAAATGAGATTACGGCTCCGTTTGTTTCTCATTTCTAATCCATAAAAATGAAAAATATGACCGTTATCCATCACATCAAATCATCAATTTTAAATTTCTATCTCTTGTGTGGGGTCCAATAACGACTCTATTTTTCATTCTCGTTCTACAATAATGTGAATCAAACGGGGCCTACATATATTTTGTCCACGTATTGGTAGCTTTTTTGCTTATTTAAAATTACAGCGACAATTTGTAGTCTTTTTACAGCATATTAACAGATTTTTTGGGACGAAAACTATCATAAAAAATAAGAGGTGCTAATTAGTAAAATATTGAGATAAGAATGCAATGAAAAAGTTAGGAACATAAAAGCAAAAATGAGCAAAAGTTGAATTTCAAACTCAAATTCTTGTAATTTGTACTAATAGTGCAAACTCAAGATGTGACATTAATATTTCACTAAAATCATGTAATAAAAATGATTATTCTGCAATTTTTATGGGATTTTTAGAAATTTTATTGGCTTCATGATAATTATTTGTTAAAAATAAAAATTGTAATTGCATCTTTTATCCTAAGTAAAAAATGTAAATAATATTTACAATTGAACCCCAAATCCTTGTGTGAAAATTTTCATTTTCTCTTGACAGATTTAAAATTATCCTCTTCTTTTTGTTAATATAGGTAGAGAGATAGGTAACATTAATTCAATTATAATACAAAACAATTGTAATTATATTGCCTATGTTTGCTCATGTTTTTCTAAAACTCATTTTCAATCACACATTCTATAATTTTACATTTAAATCGATTTTTTTAAACCACTCATTCTCTAGAAAATCATCATTCCAAAACACATTTTTTACAAAAATGGGACTCAAACAAGGGCATTGTAACGTGTTCTTATGTGATTATGTGGAATGTATTTTTGATGCAATTTACGTGAAATATTATATTAATATCTGTATATGACTAGAATATTCGAAATATGATTTGACTATACAATAGTTATACAAGTACAAACGTTGGAAAAGTGTCATATGTCTTTAGGACTCATATGATGTACATATATATTGTGGCATTCATATGCACATGCATACATATGCTTGGATATGAGAGAAATATTCACAAATAACTCATAATAGGAGCGCTAATAAAAGTAAGAGGGAGATGATGGTCAATACTAGCATTTGGAATAACAAGATAACATTGAAATAATGGGATTGCCCTATGGATGCACCATACTAGCGTCCTAATAGACGGGGTATTTGGCGTGCTGCACCAATATACGGGCGGTGCTATAGATGTCATTTGGTGGCATTGGAACTGCAAATCAATACGATAAGCATCGTATACATAGGCTTGAATTGAATTTATTGTAAATCCTACTATAGTATCATGTCTTATTGATAATGACAAATATAATTGTGATCTCCTAAGTTTAGAAGGGTGGCAACGGACCTATAGGCACAGGAATGCATGCATGTTTTCGATCAAATTGACATTTTAGGTCATACTTACACCGCAGTAGAATTCAAACCGAAAAGATAAAAGGCATATAAGCAGTAATTGTGAGAGAATGTGTGAACTTTGAGAATGAAATATCATATTGGAGAAAGATTGAAAACAGTTCACACGATTATGTATATGCTCATGCATATCGTTACTAGCTGAACATTCGTTCATATAATTTTGCGTTGTAGGTTTGTCAATTCATTTTCTGTACTGGAGATTGGTATCAATTCTCATATGATAGGATGATTATGTACTAAATACCTGACCGTGGTTCAACTGGTCTATGGATAAAACATAGAAAAGTTTACAACTGATTTCTAAAGGTACCAAATTTTTGCAAATAGCCATAGATAATTATAATGTTACTCATCGAATATCTTCCATTCCATATTCAAGTAAACACCTAAGGATATATTGTTCTAAAAATATACATTTTTCAAATAGAGATAAACTAAATATTATTGACATATCCTCGATAATATTTTTTTAAATAATAAAAATTTCAAACTCAAACACACTTCGAACCAAGCCGAAGCCCTAGTAGGTGCTAGCTACCTATGCCAAATGATCTTCTCAGCTAACTACTACTTTTAATATTGACTAAACGCTAGATAGATACTTGGGTATAGTTTCGCTACCGGAGAAGGCTCTTCAGGTTAGGTGTCCAAACATACTATGCTCGAGCCGCATCCCTGACACTTTATGTACAAACATACAATATTATTAAATAATTTGAAAATCATTTTCAAAATGACATCACCAATATTTGATATTACATTATTTATTGATAGAAAATTTGGTGGAGGAATACTATAATAAATGAGAAGAAAATTAGACGAAATTTTGGGACGTTATGATAAGCGTGTATTATCAAATTTTCAAACTCAAAATTCTTGTAATTTAGAAGTGAAGTGCAAATCTAGATGTAATGTTATAGTTTCTAAATGAGACGCGTAACGTAAATGCATTTAAAAGCAATAATGACTCATATGCTATTTTGCACGGACATAAATACAAGATAATGTGATGAGTCGGATCACGTATGAATCATTTACTTTTGTTCAACACTCGTATTCTTTGATTCTTACAAAATTGAGTCCAATCTATTTTACAAAACGCGTTAGCACGAAGAGCATACTAGTGCCAAAAAGAATACAAGACTACAAGATGCTTGCAATTTCTCATCTTAATTCTTGAGGTTCTCTACATTCCTTCTAAGGAAGTCAAAAAATTGTCTCCATTTCTTCAATTCAAGTACAAGAAAGTGCCATTGTTATTTTGACTAAATCTCGAATAACTAATACGTAATTATGACATTAATTCGATAAGTTCTTTGACTTGTTCTCTATTACTAGAAAGAAATAAATCAAAATTATATTTATTAAAAAAATTCGAAGAAAATGTCCTTTGATTAGAATTCAGAGTTACTATGTTAATGGAACTTTCGATGACAGTAGAAACTCACCATCAACTGATTTAATATCAAGCATTTGTGCTGCATTTTGCCTACCATCATATACACTTCTTGAAAATGATCTTGAATCTTATATCTTCTACTATTATAACAGCTATCAATCTGAACAAGATACACTGTGAGCGAACAGACAATCCCCTCTGTAGTGAATCTATCGAATCAATTCCCGAGACAATAGAAAGAGGTGTAGGCAGCCCAAAAATTAACAGGCTTACGTGCAAAGGTCACGAGTATGTCTACTAAGTGTTTTGGTCATCTGATAGACCTATATATATATATGTACATTCACACGTAATGCGAAATAATTTGTAAGGAGTAAAGCAAGTAGGATCAAGCATGCTTCTTCGACGAAATTGCCAAATATGGTAGCAAACAAAATGACTAAGAAAATGTTCCATTCACATAAATGAGTAAAACACATTCATACCAGCCAAATATTTCCTAAAATTGTGCAAGATGAAAAACTGTAGAAAACAAACTGACTGTGACAGCCAAAAGTATAGACGCTGAACACAGAAATTTAAGGATTAAAAGTTCAATAATATGATCAAATGGACATCATCTAACTAGCTGTATTATCAGGCTCCATCCCATCTTCACCATCCTGGTTCATTGAGGTCGAAATCATGAACTCTCTTCTCTTTCGCTTCGTCTGCAGATGTAACATGATCAGCATGATTGCACACACCAGTGCAATGGCATTGATTCTGAACTCCAAGAGCCTGACAAGAATGGACATTACTGTTACAAATCATACAATCTTAATGAACTGCTTTTAAGCTTAAAGCTGCATTTTTACTTACCTTGTTTACTTCCAATTGGTTGATCGCATTAGCTTTTGGTCCATTTTTAACATAAGAAGCTCCATTTGAAGACTTATCATCAATGGTGTTGTAAACCTTCACCTTGAACTTTTTGTGGCTTGATCTGTGCCCACCTAGTGCTTGGGGTGTTGGAAAACTCTTGCGACAAGTGATGCAAATGTATTTATCAGGTGTCACAGCCGGAGGGGCAGATTCGGCCGCCAGTCCAATATGGCTGAAATTTGGTGGCGATTCTGGTTCCATTGATATCTTCTCTTTTGTATTCTTTATTTTGATCATCATAGAGCTTCTAGGATGATACTTATAAGGATAGTCAAACTCGTCTGATGAAGAATCCGAACTTGTAGAATTTTCAGTATCATATCCAGGAATCAATTTTTCCTTTCCTTTACAATTGCAGAGGATTCTCCTGGACTGTGCACCACCAGGGTTTTCATCAGTTCGTTCCCAAATTTTCAGCTTTTTAACAGGAGAATACCTTTCATCTCCGGCGGGAAACACCTTCTCTCTGTTCTCATCCAATTGAAAGTCCTGATTAGCATCATCAGTTTCATCCTCAGGAGTCCAAAATTTGCTGCTAGTGGCTTTACCTTCCTTAACCTTGGAATCAAGATCTTCACTAGGTTTAGAATCTCCATTGACAAGTCTTATGAGCTGTTGAACAGCTAGAATTTCCTTTGAACTCTGAAGAGGCGGCGAATCAACGACTGGCTTAGTTGGAGACCGGCCACGCTTGCCTGTCACCTGCCACTTCACAGATTCATTCAAACCCACCACCGTAGAAACCACCACAAGATCTGAATCAACCTGATCACCATCAAGTACATGTGAAGGTACCTCATTCATAGCCTCAAATTCCGGCTCGGAAAGATTTCTCACCGCTTCAGCTGGTGGCTCCATTCCCCTCCACTCCCTGTCAGGATGGCTCCTCATGTGCCCAAATAAGGACTTCTTTGTTGTAAATTCCTTCTCACAGATCTTACAAATATTTTTTCCACCATAGCCAGAAGGAGAACCTGAGCACACAAGTTTCTTCGGCCGCCTCTTTGTCTTTGATTTCAGCTTCTTGAGGGAGAAATCTTTGTTGGCCTGAACATGAGCACTGCTCATGTGACCTCCCAATGCCTTGCCGGAGCTAAATCTCTTTTTGCACTCCAAACAGAAATGATTCTTCACTTTTGGGCCATCCTCCACATCCTCCTCCACGCTTTTTTTCATGTTTGGAAACTTAATCTTCACCCGCAGTGGTTTGTTGGCGGAAACATCCGGCGGCGCCACCGTCTCAGCTCCGTCTGAATCTTGGTCGTCTTCCACGATTGAATCCGGCTGATTTTCTTGCTCTTTCTCCATTCTCAATAAAGAGAAAACATAAAAGACTAATGAAAACAACTCCTCAAATAAATCTGGAAACAGATTTTATACAGAACAATTAATTCTACCAACACAAACAAACCCTAAAGAAAGAATACAGGAGGGCAGTGAGAAAATACAAGAATTAATTAAGGAAAGTGGTTGAAATTCAAAGGGTTTAAACTTTTAAAATTCAAAGAGCTGGTGTCTTATCTCACAAGGAAACTGAACAAAATGGAAACAGTAGATCAAGAAACAAGGGAAAATTATCAAGAGAAAAATTGCTCAGACCCATAGCTTGAAAAATTCGGGTAGACTCATCTTTTATGTGAATCTTCTCTCTCTATCTTTTTTATATCTAGTGTATGTATAGGCGTAATGTATGATGAAAAACGTTGGAGAGGAAGAGCTGTTGCATGGTTCTTAGCTCTAAAGAATTCTTCTGTCACCGTCTCTCTGCATTCTTAACTGGCGTTTCTTTTTTTATTTTCTTTTTGTTCTTTTGTTTGTAGGGTGGGTTGGGGTGCTCTTCGAAGTTGTTACCTTATTTAAGTTGGTTAGTTACCTTTGTGTTGTATTGATGAAGATATAATAAAAATCTTTTTAATTACATTCTGAAAATAAAATGATTCTTGATGCTAATTTTTTCAACACTTAATAATTAATATACAATTGAAATGAATTCTTCTTATTAACTACTGGACTTTGATAGAGTGGGGTTAATTTGTGTTTTTGGTCATTTGTGAATCACCCGAATAAATGCAGTAGTTCGTGAAAAGTAATTATCTATAATTATATAAATTAATACATTATCTATACAAGAGCTTGCATACGTTTTAATTTGAAATTTAAACAGCCAGCGATGATTCACCTAACTATTCTCATGGCTTGATAATCCAATACAACCATAACAAGTTGTCAGAGTTAAATGATGTCAAACTTACTCGACCAATCGAAATAATGACTGCCACGAGATGTAGCTCATTACTGGGACCCACCACTAAAACTGATTATGATATGTTCATATTTCGCACGGTAGATAAAAGAATGATAGTCGAAGAACGCATGTTACTCAAATTAAGACATTTAGATCGAACTTGTTGTGTGGTAGTGAAATTCTCTAACTCTTCAAAGCTATCAAAATTCAACTATAGGTCATAAAAATCCAAAAAAATAAATCTATTGTCACTGGCTCTGAATAAATACTATAATCTAATAATACCATGTACTACATCAGTCAAAAACCAGTTAAACTATAAAATATAGGTTTGTATACTATAAGTAAGCACGTGCGTTGCACGTCTTATGTACGAAATGAATAATATGTGTGATATTTTTAAAATAAAGTAATTGAGGTTAAAGAAAAATTAAAATTGTTAAAGAATATATATTTATGTCTTATGAAATTAGTACATAATATGAAAATGTTGATTAAGTCAATAAATTGAAATGTAATGTTTTGTTTACATATTTGTTTATGTAAGTTATTGGTTGCACCCCTATTTTCAACCATTACAGCGACCTAGGCAAGCTTTGTGGTATAGATGGACGGAAAAAAGAATCGAATTAAAGATGTACATTTGACTAAGTTTAAAATGTTTACTTATAAGTAAACTAAAGATACATAAATGATTTTCAACATAAAAAAATTACTCATTTTTTTGTTGACGTAGGAACCCGCAGCCGCTACTCTTGAGTGCGCATTGGGTAAATATCGCTCCATGTGCAGTAGCCTGCAAACCACCCAAGTGGGATAAATCGCACTAGGCAAGCCCGGTGCGACGAGCTTGACCGAGAAAGTGTTGGCAGGGGATTCAAACTTGTGATATTCGGTCTTCGTGTTTACTTGCTCCACCAACTCGACCACTCCCGAAGGGTTAAAAAAAAAATTACTCATTTTGTTTGTAATATAAACTTGTTTTACCTTTAAATTAAAAAAAAAAAATGGTATCTTATCTAAACAAATTTGAAACAAATTAAAATTACGTAGTAATCATGCCCGACACATTAATTCGTAACATTTATTTTAAATTAAAAACCAAAGTCACATTCAAAACAAATATATAAGTGAAAAAATTTTAGACAAAAGTTTTCTTTTTTCTTTTGAATGGAATTAATACAAATGGAAGAATAAAAATTCTCCCTTTAAATGTCTCGAGATAAAAAAAAAAAATTCTTTTCATTAAATATTTATATCTAATAAGTAATTGTATTACCATCAATTTTTAAGCTTATACATAAATGAACATACAATAATAATAAAATATCCATTAGTATATTAATTTATATTTTAGAACACATAATATTACTTTTTTATTAATACTTAAAAATCTGGTTTTAGTGAAAAATGTGTAATTGAGATGCTAAGCTTGTATTTAGTGGGGTGGATACAAACATGGGATGGGTAAGTAACTCCTAATTATTAGGAGTAATTAGTAATGTTTTTAATATTGATGGATAATTTCTTCCATCTTCGACTCTTTTCTTCATAACTAGTAATAAACACGTGCGTTGCACGTCTTATACATCGAATGAATGATGTGCGTAGTATTTTTGAGGTACTATTACTATTTTTTTAAAGTAGTTGAGGTCATTGATATTGTTAAAGGAAAAAATTAAAATTGTAAACTATATATATATATTAGAAGTTGGTATGCTTTTCATGT
>CAIGRP010107240.1:0-24938 GCA_903798385.1 Fraxinus cuspidata | reverse complement strand
TTGGTAAAAGATTTAAAAATCAAGTGAAATGTTTTGTGACATCGAAAATAATTTTTATGCAAACATTTTTATGAACAATTTATCTCGTGCATAAAAAAATTAACTTACGAGCTTTTAGTGATTCATTGCTAAGGATTAAAGCATTTTACCTTTACATATAGATTCAAAACATCTAAGTCTAATATGTTCAATGAATGCTCGATTTGTCGTGAATGCTTCAATGGATTTGACGTGATTGCTCGGCTTCCATCTCGATTTTTTTTATCGTAAGTTGCGAGTCTTTTGGTAGCAATCATTTTGTCTTCAATTGATCAATTTGGCCTCAATAGCTATGAAGACTTGAATTCAATTGTTAGAGAAAAAACCATTTGTTTGTTATAATCAAAACACGAGATCAATCATAGGTCAACAATTTCTCCATTTTTATTATGATGAACAAGATGATTTGCAGAATAGGATTGAACAATTGATATCATATTGAAAGAGGAATATACATTATTAATTTACCATTCAATTCATATTCCCCTTATCTTCTACAAATTAATAATCATACATTCAAAGTATATAGATTTTTCCTCTTTCTCCATTTTTCATATACTCCAAGCATATTAGTGTCAAATGAAATCATGCATAATCATCTCACTCTATTTTTCCCCTTTTGGCATAAGCAAAAAGCACAAGATAAAATATGGATTACAAAATAACCATAGCATTTAATATAAAGAAATAACCATAATATGAAAATGATGTCAAAAAACCAACAACACAAAGAAAATAAGCTAAACAAAGTAAGAGTGTAGTCAATTCATAGAAACATAAAGACATATCCAAAATAGCAACAAAAGCTATGACTACGGCTCCAAAGGAGGTGATGGAGAAAAATATGCATAGAAGTGAGCGTAGAAGGCATTTTGCTGAGCCTGCATTGCCACTTGTCGTACTTAAATAGCATCCTATTGAGCTTGTATGGCAGCCTGCTGTACGAGTGATTTCATGTATTAAAATACAAAAATCGTTACAAATTATAATTTTGAGAAATACAAATGGATATGAATCTTCTTGTAATTAAAAAATTGTAAAATTCCTGATTAATGATCTGAATGATTGAAGACGAGGAGCAACGTAGCTTGAATCCTAAGCTTCGAGATTTGTTGACAATTTGATTTGTCAAGAACTCGACTTGTTCAATACTTGAATTTCAGGGCTTGGATTTGCGCTTCGAAAATTGGACTTGATCTTGATTTAATTCGAAGAAGACTTTGATCTTCTTAGGTTTGCTTGATTTGAAGAAGATTTTGATCTTTTTCTTGTTTGTCGTACTTGGACTTGAGAGGATTTCTTCTCTTCCTCCAGTCTTGTGATTTCTTCAGCACTTTGAGAATTTCTTTTGCACTTTTACCTCTCCTTTTTTTATGAACCTTTGGTCCTATTTATAGGAGAACTTCTCGACTGATTTTGGTAATCATTCAATTAATTCAATTAAATTGATTATAGTTGAATAATTGTGGATTTTGAAAGAGTATGATGGGCTTTTGAAATTTTGTGGGCCTTAGTAGGCTTTAATTTAGTAAACTTAATTGGGCTAATTATTTAAATTGACCCAACCCATTAGTTTTTATTTTATTTTTTATGTCTACACTTGGAACTCCCGAAGCATTCCACTAAGGCCATCAACTGATGATGTAAAAGAATCGTTGCAGTCATTGAGAAGATTGTAGTGATTCTCGATAAATATAAAGCAGCCAACTGAAGAATGAGGAGCACTAACATCATGAGGGTGTGGAATTTGTGGTATATCATTAGTATCGTCATCCTTATCACCCTCAAATGGTAGAGTCGATGGACCCGATGTGGGGTCGATTTTGTGTATGCCATCCATCGACTATGTTCTTTTACTATTTTTATCTATTCAAGGGTTTGGATATTGATAGTGTCGGTAGGGTGAAGTTTAACAAATGTCTCATTGTGTAGTGGAATGCCAAAATGTTTAAAAATTTTCGTAAGAAATATTCCATAAGGTAAAGCTAAAGCTTTAACATGACACGTGGAATGCACAAGTTTTATGAGAGTAATGAAATAGTTAGATAATCTAGTTTCTGCCCAACAAAAAATGAATCGAGAATAAAAAGATAAAAAAAAGTTCACATCGTCTTCGAGGAAGAATGACATATTCAATGATATTTTGTAAAACTTTACATGGAAGGGTTAATTGATTTGCACTAAGTTTTGTAATATTTTCAAAATTCTTCCTGGTTACCCGTCGACATGTCTCAGAAGGGTCATTCCCTACTAAAGTGAGATGAGTTTTATGAAGAAAAAATGGAATATCACAAATCTCAAACTCAAGGATATCACGAATGAGAGCTTTGTTGATGGTGATATGAACATTTTTAAGTAAACACGAAATATCATCCGAGCAAGGAGTAATAACCATGTTTTTATAAAATTCTTTTATAAGGTGAGGATATGCATGTTCTTCTAGAGTATCAATAGATACCCAACCTATGTTTTCAAAATACTCTTCTATATGAAATGTTAGTGCTTCAATAGTAAAATTGGCAACATCAATATTTTTACCTATTAAAATGGGGGATTTTTCAAATGGGTTGTCGGCACTTCGGATTCCATGTTGAATTCTTCATCGGATAAATGTGGTGGAGACCATCTCACAATGCTCTTGAGCCTTTTGCCCACTCTTTTGAATCCCAATGTTGTAGAAATTTGATGAGGTAGAGAAGAAATAGACTAGGGTTCGGATTTTGGGGATTGTTAGATTTGATGGGTGAAATTTTGAAATTTTTGGATGAATTTGAAGTGTAGAGGTAATGGGTTTTACTTTTCAAGGATTGATGATTTGAGTTGGAAGAATTAAGGATGTAGAGGAGATTGTGGGGACAATGGAGAAAAAAGAGGCATGGTCAGGATTTTAAAGACCTATACTCGCGTTTTACCGGACGTCCGACTAGCAGAGCTAAAATTCTCTGTCAAACCAGACGGGGTTTTCGAACGTCCAGTTGAGTCATCAAGTCCCCCATTTTTTTTTTTTAAATTGAACAAAAATACCACATATAGAAGTAAAGTATCTATGAGAACATGTTATAACTTAGTTGAGTACTTCCAATTCATCAATGATGCCTAAGCCTCGTCGAATATGTAAGAATCGATCAAGTGCAAGAGGTTTAGTGAAGATATCGGCCAATTCATTCTCCTTGTTCAAAAATTCTAACACTATATCTTTATTTTGTGTGTAATATCTTAGGAAGTGATGTCTAATTTCAATGTGTTTCGTTCGAGAGTGCAAGATAGGATTTTTAGACAAATTTATGGTACTAGTATTATCACACATGATAAGTGTTTGATCAAACGATAGATGATAATCACTAAGAGTTTGCTTTATCCATAACACTTGGGCACAAACTTCGGTAATTGAATATGTAATGGAATTTTGTTTCTTGCTAAACCACGACACAAGTGCATAGCCTAAAAAATGACAAGTTCTACTAGTGCTTTTGCGATCGATCGTACAACTGACCCATTCAGCATTCGAATAGCTAAGAAAATCAATATTAGTTTCCTTTAGACACTAAAGCCCTAGGGTTCTAGTGCCACTAAGATATCTTATCTAAAAATTCGTTTTACGGTATTAAAATGAGATTCTTTAGGATTTGATTGAAATCTAACACAAACACACACTAAAAATAATATCAAGTCTAATCATACCTCGATATTTTATGACATCAAAGGAAGTATCTTGAACATCCTTATCCAATTTTATGAGTGTACTCATGGGAGTGTTCACAGGCTTCAAGTCATCCATTTCAAACCTCTTGATTTGATTGATGAATATATCATTTCTAGTTTGCTTAATTTGGCAACCAAGGAAGAATTTAAGTTCTCCCATCATATTTGAGAATTTTTCACAAAGATGGATATTAGTAGCACCAAATATAATATCATCAATATAGATTTGAACAATAATCATGTCATTCTTTTGAGTTTTGACAAATAGGATAGTATCTACTTTTCCTATTGAAAAACCATTTGGAAGTATAAATTTGCTCAATCTTTCGTACCAAGCTATATGAGCTTGTTTTAAACTATAAATAGCTTTTCTAAGTTTGAAATCAAAGTCCGGATATTGTGATCTTTAAATCCGGGCGATCGGTTGAAAAAAAAACTTTTTATTGAATGAAACCATTTAGAAATACACTTTTGACATCCATTTGATAAAGATTAAGTCAATTATAACAAGCAAATACAAGAAACATGCTAAAGGATTCTAATCTAGCAATCGGTGCAAAGTTTTTCTCAAAATCAATACCTTCTTCTTGATTATAACATTGGGCCACTAATTTAACCTTGTTACGCACAATAATCCCATCTTCGACTCTTTTATTTCTAAAAACCCATTTTGTACTGAAGACAATTTGATTATTTGGTCTAGCGATTAAATCAAAAACATGATTTCTTTCAAATTGGTTTAATTCTTCTTGCATGGTTAAAATCTGAAACTCATCAAACTCAACTTCCTTGAAATTTTTTGATACAATTTGTGAGATAAAAGCACAACTATTTACATGATTCCTAGTAGTAGCTCTAGTTGTAATACATTTGGATGGATCATCAATAATAAGTTCTTTTGGGTGAGAGAAAACAAACCTCCATTCTTTTGGAAGAGTGGGATCATTTGTCGCTTCAGTAGGTTCTAATTCACTTGGTCGAATGTTTGCATCTTCATTGTGTTTTTCTTTTGGATAATCCTTGCTTCGGTCTTGAATGTTCATTTGTTTGAAGGGAGTCTCCAATCCTACATCATTAGCAATACCTTTCTCACGTTCAAGAGGATTAGTATCATCAAATAACATGCATAGATTCTTCAACGACTAAAGTTCCTTTGTTAAAGACTCTATAAGATTTGCTAATCGGTGAGTAACCTGGAAAGATCCCAATATTGAATTCTGAATCAAATTTTCTAAAACATTATTTTAAATTAAAGTATTAACACCCCAAATATTTAAAATAACAGAATTTTGGAATCCTATTTTTCCAAACCTCATATGAGGTTTTAGTCTTCTTTCGATTAACTACAACACTATTTATAATATAGCAGGCGATGTTGATGTCTTCGGCCCAAAAATATTTTGGCATGCTATTTTCACTTAGCATGGTTCAACCATTTCTTGCAATATGCGATTATTTCTTTCTACTACACCATTTTGCTGAGGAGTTCTAGGAGTCGAGAAGTTACGTTCATATCCATTTTCATTGCAAAACTCGTCAAAAACAAGATTATCGAATTCTCTACCATTATCACTTCTAATAGTTGTAATAGAGTATCCTTTATTTCATTTTGAACATTTTTCCAAAAATGTTTTAAAGCATTCAAGGCTTCATCTTCGAGGTTTAGGAGAAGAACCCAAGTAAATTGGAGAAGTCATCGACAATGACGAAGGCATAATGTTTTCCACCCAAACTAGCGGTATGTAGAATAGTTGAAATGGTTTGTGGTCGAAAAATATAGTTTAGGTTTAAAGGAGCTTTTTACTTGTTTACCAAATTGACAAGCATTACAAATTTTATCTTTATCAAACTTTAAATTTGATAAATCTTTGACAAAATAATTTTTGGAAATTTTTAAAAGAAGATTCATGCTAACATGGCCTAATCTCCTATGCCCTAACCAAATATCCTCATTTAAACTTGATGAACATTCTTCATCACTTTCCTAATATACACATCCTTACTACGGCTCCCTATAAACATTACCTCTTCTGATGTAGCGTCGTTATGGAAAAAAATGATTACCAATGTTTCTGATTCCAATAATTTTTCATTTTGCATTATCTTCGAATGTGACATGACATACATCCTTTACTTTAAAATTTGATAGTAACGTTCTATCCCCGGTCATGTGTTTTAAGCATCAGCTATCCAAGAACCATTTGCTCTTCAACTTCTTTGGTTACTACAAAAACAATTCAATTTTTGATCTTTGGTATTTATACAAGTTTGGATCCTTGGTAGTTAGTTTTAGTGGATTCTCAAATCCACTTATCTTTGCTTTCAAAGTGTAGCCCTTTTTTGGTTAGACAATTATGCAATATGTCCATTTTTATTGCAATAATTACATGTAGTTTTTGAAAGATTTTTTTTAAAGATGATTTATATCCAATTCCTCATTTATCAAAAAACACACTTTTGATCACCAAGCATTAAATCAAAATTCTTCTTATATTGAGTTAATTTATAAATAATTTTAGTTAAGTCTTCAACTTTTTTCTTTTAAGGAGGAATTTTCTTTGATCAATAAGTCATGACCAACATTTTCCTTTCGAGTTTCTAAAATTTTGTCCATTTCCCATTTCAACAAACAGTGCTTCTTTTTAAGAATATGGCAATTTAGAGCAAGTTTTTCAAATTTCTCAAGAATTTCAGCATAAGAAGTAGATAAATCATTATATGAACATTTTTCAATAGAGTTTACCTCATTTTCAATTGACATGAAGCACATGTTGGCGATTTCTTCTTGAGTATCATTTTCTTCATGATTATCATCATGCATTTCATCCCTTGTTACTTGAAGTGTCTTTTTCTTGATATTTCTCTTCTTGTTTAGGCACTCAGTTCTCTTGTAATCGGGTTTGACACAAGACCAAATGATTTTCTTGCTCATTTCTTCACCCTTTTCATCTTCTTTTGGAATCTCCAATTATTTCAAAATTCTCTCCATTTTTAAACAGAAGGACTAGATTATCGAGTTCTTCATCACTCATATTTTCACTTGTATCTCCTTCCTTGATTGCCAATTTAAGAGCTATTTGGTGCTTGGGGGGCTTTTTTTATCTTCTTTTCTTTTCCACATTTTCTCCTTAGTATCGGCGTTGTTGAGCTCATATGTCATCAAGGTACCATAAAGTTCTTCCAAAGGAAATGAGTTGATATCTTTGGTATTTTCTATCAACATCCTTAATGGGCTCCATTCTTCCAATAGTGACCTGAGCATTTTACTTACTAGTTCACCATTAGTAAACACTTTAAGGTCATTAACAATATTGGTGAAGCAAGTAATCATGTCAACAATGGGTTCATCCTGTTTTATGAAGAAGTTTTCAAATTCTTTAACCAATAGATTAATTTTAATTTCCTTTACTTTACATTTACCAATATGAGTAACTTCCAATGCATGCGAAATGCCATATGCAAAATTACACGTGCTAATACGGTTAAACTCATTTTTATTTAAGGCACAATAAAGTAGATTTTTGGTTTTAACATTCAAAGATAATTTTCTTTTATCATCTTCATCATATTTCTCTCTATATTTTGGAATGGTTTGATCAGGTTGGCCATCAATTTTAATAGTCATGGAAGGCACATAATGACCATATTCAATAACTTTCTAAATATTATAATCTATTTGTTGAATGTACATCATCATCCCAGCTTTCCATTAATTATGATACGTGCCATCAAAGAATGGAGGGCAACTAATAGAATGTCCCTCAAGATTTTGAAGATTGTAGTTAGAATTTGCTCAAGATTTTAGAATCTTAATTTTTAAAATGAGCACCTTACTCTATACCAATTGAAGGCCCAAGAATGACTAACTAAGAGGGGGTGAATTGGTTATTTAAAATTTTTTCATAAAATTAATATAAATACAAGCAAGTAAGGACCAAAAAGATAAATTCAAATGGTAAATACAATAAGTAAAAGAGGGAGAGAAAGATGATGCAAATGATATAATTATGGAGGTTCGATCCAAAGTGATGATCTACATCCTACGTTACCAAGATCTCCTGCACAAGCAAGATCTTTTCACTATGTTGATTGACTTATGGTGCAATCCATTTACAATGCTTCCGATAACTTACAAACAAGGAACACTGATCTTTATACATTGTCGAGCTTTATGGGACCTCAACACGACCCACAAATTTAATAGGAGAGTTATTTTACAATTGAAACTTCTCTCTTAATAAATAATATGATCAAAATTAAGTACCGAGAGATAAATAGGCTAACATTTTAATATATAGTAATGAATGAAGCTCAAGTGTTAGGTGAGAAAAACTTCGATGAGTGAAATGATTTTCAAAAGTTAATTCAATCAGAAGTTTTTCAAAATAAATGATTTGATAAAGATGAATCAATATAGCTTTGCTCAAGAATATCTCAGATAAATGCTCTTAAAATGTTGTATTGAATATAGAAAGAACTGATATTTATAGTAGTCAAAATGCCAAAATTGCTGCCAAACCGAACAACCCAACCAGACGTTCACCACTAAATCAGACAACTGAACTAGCCGTTATGTGTCAAAAATCAGAACGGTTAAAAATTAGACCGTTAGACCAGTCGGACATCCGCCCAACTCCACCGGACGTCCCCTATGCCCAACTAAAACCAACCTCAAGAATGCAACAATAAAATAAAATTAATCAAAAACTCTAAACGGAATTCGTGTTAGAAATTAGTTACTTAGGAGAGCAAATTTAAACAAATCGATGGGACAATTATTGCAATAATTAGCAAAAACTAGGTAAAGCAAGTATAACATGGACTTACCAAGAGTTGGCCGTCAGGTTCAAACTGAAAATGTCGAGACACGAAATCTAAGTTCTCTACCCAATAATCTGGGACTTGGGATGGTAGATCACTTGATTCTTTTTTTGGCATTTTAATCTTTTCTTGCAAAATGAACAAGATTTTCAAAAACCCAAATATTGAGCACTAAAGAAGATGGAGGTAGGAGATATTATATATAATCCTTATGAAGGAAACGTATAAAGTATAGATGAAAGGAGAAGAATGATTTGGAAGCCAAATCTCTACCTAACCCAATAAACCTGACATATAAAGTATAGATGAAAGGAGAGGAACATTGTTGTACCAGCCGCTGTGCATATGACCCATGGCGGTGGAGAATGTTCGGGTGTATGTGGTGCAGCTAAATTTAAACTTGGTAATGCAAACCACATAGTAGAAATTTAGTTCCTAAAGAAGATGAGCACGAAGATTAACCTAATTGCCTCGACAATTTCAACCTATTTTAGGGAGTAAGGGGGTTTTTGCAGTGCCCATAATGGAAGGGAAAGAAAAGAAAAGGGAAGGAAAAAGAAAGAAAAAGTGGAGAAAGAAAAAAGAAAGAAAAAGAAAGAAAGGAAAAAACAAAACTTTTCGCAATATTTGAGGAATATTGCAAGGAAAAAAATTCGCAACAGTCAACAAACGTTGTAAAAATTTATATAGTAAGACTTTCAACAACAGGTATTGAATGTTGCTGTAGAACCATATGTTAACAACATTCAATAAACGTTACAAAAAATGAAACTTTTCACAACATTCAAAAAAAAGTTGCAAAAAGTGTAATCTTCTTGCAACTGTCAATGAATGTTACAAAAGGCTATATATTAAGAGTTTCAACAACTTACATTGAACGTTGCTATAGAACTAGTTTTTAAGTTCTATAAACATTACAAAAAAAAAGAACTTTTTGAAACAGTCAATGAACGTTGCAAAAGACGACATTAATAACATTCATTTAAAAAAAATGTTGTCAAAACTCAACTATATTAACCAATGGCAACATTCAATTACTAGAATGTTGTGATAGACTCCTTTAGCAATACTCAATTAACAAATGCTACCTTTTGCGTGTTGCAAAATGCCATTTTTGTAGTAGTATTATTAGAGTTAAAAGTTTAGGGTTAGAAGATTTCTATGGAGAAAAAAAAATATATATATATATATACAAATTTTATTTTCAACCCTTAGCTTACATTTTTGCCCTAGGGTACATAAAGCATCTGCCAAAATATAAAAATAGGCTCTTCAGTCTACAAAAAAAAAAAAAACATCCCTCAATCTATAAAAAATAAAATATCAACTGTAGTCAAAAGGAATAAATCCAATAGCCATCATCCACAGCACACACCTTACTTGCTATCGGCTTTGATCACACATGACCTCTTGCGGCAACATCAAAGGTACCCCTCAACATCGCAAACCCAATGACACTACCCACGTTTTTCCACCCTAGGTGAAAGAACGTGAATTGCCGGTCAAAAACTTGGTGCTCTTCTCTTTTCCACAAAATTGGATTCACAAAATTTTACGCAAGAATTGTAAATTTCCTTCACTTCTCAAATCCTAAATTATCGATATGGATTCTGATACATGTTTGTAAGAGATTTACTCATAGTCTTGAAACCCCACCTTTAAATTTTAACTCCAAATTGAAGAAAATCCACAAAGGGTAATTTGACATCAACAAATCCACAAGGATTTATGACTAAGTTTAATCCACATTTCACAAGCTAAGATCCCCTCAACCTTGCTCCAATTTCAAATTTCGAACAAAAAGAGGATTGACATTTGAACCAGAAGACAAGGAATTCATTCACAAAGAACAAAATGTCAACGAAGAATAAGCAAGAAACAATTAGTAGTATGCAGTAAGAAGTCGATGAGAATGTAAAATGATATATTTTTCATCCCTTTATTTTATGCTTTTGTGATTAATTGATGCCTTAATGTACTCATTATTCTTATATTTTGATTTAGGTTGCAATTGGATGAATATGATGGAATTTAGAAAAAGCAAGCAAAAAATGACTAAAATGGAAAAAAATAAAGTTCAGGGACCAAGATACAAATAACTGAAGGATGACCCGGAAGAGGAAATGAAGATATGAAGATGCCGAGGTCAAATTGAGCAAAGAAATGAAGCATTGAAAGAAGAAAAACGAGAAAAGAAATTAAGAAACGAGGAAACGAAGTTCGAGGGCCAAAAACGCAAAAATATGAAAGAGTCTAATAATATGCAATCGCATAGCACAAAACTCTATGCAGTCGCGAATGGTGCTGCAGCGAATTCAAAGGCTGGGCTGAACTCTTCTATGCGGTCGCATATAGAAGAACTATGCTGTCGCATAGTTATTTTCCGAGGCCAAAACTCTGGTTTCCGAATTTAAGTCAAACTCTTATGGAAACAAATTAGAAAATGTATTTGAAAACCCTAGGTCGGTCGAAAACACATACGGACGCCACCATACCCTTTTGTTATCTCTTTTCTCTTAGAATTCTCATAAGTAGCTAAATTTTTGTACTTGGTCAAAAGATACTGAAGCCTTGAAATCAATAAACCTGTGAGATCTAACTTAATTTCTTTGTTTAAATCATGTTTTGAGTATTGAATGTTCTTTTGCACATATTTTCATGATTGTTGCATTTAATTGCTAGGAGGCCCACTAGTTTAATAGTTATTGCAATTTATAGCTAAGTTAAATATCAAATCCGTAATTGTTTGATCCCTTTAACTTATGAAGCAACTAGGATTTAAAGATTTGCTGCGTTAGAAATTATTAAATCTTGGGAAGAACTTTTTACTAGATTAAATACAACTGCTTCTGTTTGTCTTATTTAGCTTCATCGATCTCTCTTACAATTAAGGATGTTACTAGAATAAATCTATAGCGCTTGTTTAATCTTATTTAGTAATTATGACTAATTGGATCGCTTGTCTACTAATTAACTACAATTATGGAGAGACGGGAAAATAATTCGAACAGTGAATATTCAAAGTGTGAATTGATATATATTTGCATCTATGATCAGTATAAAATTCCAATGCTAGATGTGGATTTAGACCAAGGATTGTTCTTTTGATTTTTTTGATATTTTATTTTGAGTTGTTCATTAGTTAATTTCTTTAAAATTGTTTACGTATAATCAAAACCCCCAAAATCCTTGTTACATAGTATAAAATTTGACTAATCACTCTTCGTGGGATCGATCCTTACTTCCACTACTACATTTGTTTCCAAAGGTAAATATTTTATTTTTAGGTGACTGCGACAGCACACCAATTTTGGCACCGTTATCGGTGAGTAATTCTAGTTGATTTTGTGCTTCTTGTTTGCCAATTTTGTTTAAAAAAGTAGTTAATTTTCGAAATTTGCGATTTAGGCAGAATTTTGACTCTAATTGGACTAAACCTTTATATTTTGAAGGAAAACGGCGTTCTGAGCAATAGTTGAAAGGATCCACAAACCACCCTCTCCCGAAGTCAAATTCCATCATTTTTTGGGTTTTTGGGCATTTTAATATTTTTTTCCATATTTTAGCGTAGTGTTTTTGTTCATTTTTCTTGTACTCTACCTTTTCCTTACTTGTTTTTCATGACTTTTTAGAGTTTCCTTGATTGTGTATGACTGTAACTGGATCTTCTAATCAAGGTGATTTGCAGTACAATGTTAAAGATTAGTACTCAGCGGAATTTCGAAGAGAACGATCTAGGTCCTGATATCCTATTTTCTAACAATTCTGATTTGGAGGAGAAGAAAGTCATGACTGGAAATCGAACTTTGAAAGAGCTTGCAGCCCCTAATTTAAATCCACAACAATTATTTATAACATTTCCTACTTTAGATGCTACTACTACCTTTGAACTAAAATCTGGACTAATACATCTCTCGCCCATTTTTTATGGTCTTGTAGGTGAAGATCCTCATAAGCATCTAAAGAAGTTTCATGTGGTTTGCACGAGTATGAAACCCATGGGAGAGACTGAAGAGCATATTAAATTAAGAGCCTTTCCATTTTCTTTGAAGAATTCGGCTAAGGATTGGCTCTATTATTTACCCTCCGAGAGTATTACCACATGGGACGAGATGAAAAATTCGTTTTTGGAAAAATATTTTCCAGCTTCAAGGGCAGCCAACATTAGGAAAGAAATTTGTGGTATAAGACATGACAACAGAGAATCCTTACATCCATACTAGGAGTGTTTCAAGAAGTTATGTGCAAGTTGCTCCCATCATCAAATTAGTGAGCAACTTCTTATCCAATATTTCTATAAAGGCCTTCTACCGACTGATAGGAGTATGATTGATGTTGCTAGTGGAGGAGTTTTAGGGGATAAAACTTCTGAGGGCACAAGGAACTTAATTGCAAACATGGCAGCCAACTCTCAATAATTTGGCACTAGACTCGACATTCCTTCTAAACATGTTAATGNAACAAAACATTGTGAGTCGAGCTTCTCTTATTTGTCAAATGGCTGTAGGTAATATGCAGACAGTAAAGGCTTGTGGGATTTGTTCAGTAGTGGGACATCTAACCGACATGTGTCAAACTCTTCAAGAGAAACCCATCGAACAAGTTAATGCAACAGGTGGCTTTCCTGGACAACTGTAAAGGATCTATGATCCCCATTCGAACATGTATAACAAAGGATAGAGGAATCATCCTATCTTAGTTATGGGAATCCACAAGTAAATCGGCCCGCATGTAAAAACCCAAAATTTTTAAGTTTAAAATATTACTAAACATTTCATTCAATATTTAAATAAACATGTCAAACAACCCAACATTAAAATTTGTTCTACCAATAATAAATAAAAACATGTAGGAAACATATCCAAATAAAATACGTACCAATAACAAGATCTACTTGACAAATAAACCAAAATAATGCTAAAAAAATAAATCCATAGTCACATTACACCGGATTATTTATTTAATTCCATAAATCCTAACACCAAGACAATACATCATCACCCACAAACCGACGACCCGTTCTAACATGTGAGGAGCAGGTAAAAAAGGGTGAGTATATCAGAATACTCAGTAAGACATGAAACCAAATGGCCATATCATACATATCATATCATATCTTTAACTTTCATAAATATAATAATTCATCAACATGAAAAAAAAAAAATTAAATGGGATAACATCAACTGCACCTCATTATCCTATCTCATTAGATCAAATAAATTTGAAAAGCAAACCATAATAAAGTTCCAAAACTTTAATTTCTACTTGCTGCCACCGTAACACGTGTCTATGTCTTCTATTTTCTTTTCCTCTTTTTGGGTAGATAATGATTTCTTTTACATGGTATTTAAGATTGAAAGAGAAAATTGAATTTTTGATAGGTCCAAAATATGTAAAATGCCATGTTTTACCCCTAAGAGAATCCCAATCCCGGTAATCCATATAATCAAAAGTTATTTCCATTCCCATCTAACGTACACATCGCAACCTATCCCTATCAATTCTCCAAAATCAAGGCGAATCAATAATAATAAAATACAATAAATTGACAACCTTTCAACAACTCTACACAAGTGGCTACCCTATAAATTTTTCTTTTTGTATATAAAAAATCTTTATTTAATAAAACCAAACTTACCAATAGATTTGGTCTATACAGGGTCAACCTTAAATTATAAATTCATTAATTAACTCAAATAAATTACAATTTAAAACAATGTATTTCGGCCTCGATAACTTGGGCTTCACTTATCCGAATCGACTTTTTCTCGAGACTAAAATAGATGATTAATTACGAGCTATCCAATTAGTCCAATATTGATATAATAATTCCATCTCTATTAAAATTTAATTATTTGACCCAAATAAATAAATGTTTAAAACTTATTTCTCTATAATCCTACAACTAAGAAAATATATAAAAGTATAACATTGAAAATAATTAATTCTATTTTATAAAAATTTTCGGGGCTTTACAATCTCCCCCTCCTAAAAATATTTTAGTCCTCGAAAATTACTTTGGTCAATCGAAGAGTTCTAGATACTTGGTTTTAAACTTGTCTTCCCTCTCCTAGGCTAACTAGTCAAGTCCACGATTTCGCCATTGAACCTTGACCAGAGAAACCTCTCTATTTCTTAATTGGTGCACCTTTCTATCGAAAATCATCATTAGGACTTCTTCATATTACAAGTCTTTTAGTACCTCCAATGTCTGATTACCCACCACATGATTAGGATCAAGAACATATTTTCTGAGCATTGAAACAAGAAAAACTTTATGCACTGCCACGAGTTCAGGTAGTAAGGCAAGTCGATAAGCCACAACGTTAATCCAATCAAGAATTTTGAAAGGTCTAATATATCATGGTCTCAATTTTCACTTCTTTCCAAATCTCAATACACCCTTCATTGGTGCTACTTTCAAAAAAACTTTATCACCCACTTAAAATTTCAAGTAATTTCTTCTACCATTGGCATAAGTTTGTTGTCGGTCTTATGCTGTTTTTATTCTAGCTCTAATATTATGGACCGCCTCAACTATTCGCTCAATAATTTCAGGACCCAAAATTTTATTCACTTCAACCTCATCCCAATGGATAGAGGATCTGCACTTCTTACCATAAAGATCTTCATATGGAGTCATGCCTATAGTGGCCTAAAAGCTATTGTTGTAAACAAACTCCACTAACGGCAGATGAGTCTCCCAACTTCCGCCAAGATCCAAAAAACATGTCCTCAATATATCTTCAAGTGTTTGAATAGTTTCCGTTTGTCCATCCGCCAGTGGATAATGAGCAGTGCTAAATTTCAATTTTGTCCACATGGCTCCTTGTAAGCTTTTCCAAAATTTTGATAAATACCCATATTCTCTATCTAAAACAATTGTGACTAAAACTCCATGTAATCTAATTATCTCTCTAATATATAACTGTGCGAGTTGTTCCATATTAAAATTTTCTTTGATTGGCAGAAAATGGATAGACTTTATCAAACGGTCAACCACTACCCAAATACTATTGTGACCTCTTGCGGATCTTGGAAAACTTACCACAAAGTCCATCACTATGTATTCCCATTTCCATTCTGGATTATCTAACGATTTCAGCAGTCCTGATGGCCTTGATGCTCTACCTTGACCTACTGACAGACAACACATTTTTCCATGAATAGTCCAATTTCTCTTTCGTGTTTCTCCACCAAAATATATCTCAAAAATTTCGATACATTTTCGTAGTGCCCGGATGTGCAGCATACAGGGTGGAATGAGCATATTCTAATATCTCGTTTCTTATACCTTCATCTTTAGGTACACACAACCTTCATCTAAAAGTCAGCGCATTATCTCCAGATACTTTAAACCCTATACGTTTGTTTGAACCAACTTCAACCTTAATATTATGTAGGAATGAATCTTTATCATGTGCTTCCTTGATTTGATCCTGAAGAGTAGGTTGAATTATAAATTCTGTTTCATATTATTCAGTTACTTCTATGTGAAGAAGTATTTGAGACTCTTGTGGTCCATATAGATTTCACACTTTCCTCCATACAGATAGTGACATCATATCTTTAAGGCGTGAACTACAGCTGGAAGCTCCAAGTCGTGCGTTGGATAATTCTATTCATATTGCTTCAATTGTCTTGAGGCATAAGCAATCACCTTTTTATTTTGCATTAGAACACAACCCAAACCCTACTTGGAGGCATCGCTGTATATTATAAACCCATCCGAACCTTCAGGTATCATAAATACAGGAGTAGAAACTAATCACTGCTTCAGTTCTTGAAAACATTTTTCACACTTTTTCGTCCACTGAAATTTCACACCCTTTCTAGTTAACTGCTATCGGACCTACTATTTTTGGGAAATCCTCAATAAATCTCCAATAATATCCAGCCAACCTTAAGAAAATGCGAACTTCACTTACATTGGTCGGTCTAGGCCAATTAGTTACTGCTTTCACTTTAACTGGGTCTACCTCAATTCCTTGGGTGGTAACTACGTGACCAAGGAAACCCACTTGATTGAGCCAAAATTCGCACTTCTTGAATTTGGTATATAATTTATCTTTCCTTAAAGTTTCAAGTACTACTCGGAGTTGTTCATCATGATGCTTCTTATCTTAAGAGTACACGAGTATGTCGTCAATTAATATTATGACGAACTGGTCTAAGTACTAATGGAACACTGGTTCATTAGATCTATAAATACAGCTGGAACATTGGTCAAACCAAAAGGCATGACAGTTAATTCATAATGTTCGCAACTAATCCTGAAAGCACTTTCGGTATATCGCTTGCCTTAAACTTCGGCTGATGATACCCCAACGTCAAGTTGATCTTTGAAAATACCATTTTACCCCTTAACTGGTGGAATAAATCTTCTATTCTTAGAAACGAGTATCTATTTTGATAGTCAGATGGTTCAACTCTCGATAGTCAATGCACATCCTCATACTCCCGTCTTCCTTTTTCACAAAGAGTACTGGAATATGCCCTAATGAGATATACTCAATCGAATGAAACCTTTTTCAAGCAACTCCTCCAACTGTAACTTCAATTCTTGAAATTCTTTTGGTACCATTCCGTATGGTCCCTTAGAAACTGGTGTCGCGTTGGAAACCAAGTCAATTGTAAATTTCACTTGTCTATCGTGTAGAATGTCTGGTAAATCTTCTGAGAATACAATTGCAAAGTCTCGCACAACGTTAATATCATTAATATTTGTTTTCGTATGTGGAACCGATGATATTAACTAAGAATCCCTAACATGACTCCTTTCTTAACATATTCTTCGTTTCTAAAGTCGACAAAATGCGAGGAAGAAACTTGAAACTTAAACCTCATTCCAAACAAACAAAACTCTTCATCTCCCTATTTGTGAAACAACACTTTTTTCTCATGACATTGAATGGTCTCATGATTGAGTCCCAACTAGTCCATGCCTAGAATAACATCAAAGTCTTTCATCACTAAAAGGTTTAAGTCGTCATCAGATTTTTGCAAAGAGTTCTTCCTGAAAGGATGTTAACCTGTAATTCATTATTCGTTTTAACACATGAAAAGTTAGATATAGCGACAAAGGATGCAAATATAAAATAATTTGTAGCCCCATAGTTAAAAAGTACGTAAGGAGGTACATCAGATAATAATAGAATACATATTTTTGTAATTATAGTGTTAGACTTAGCGACGAAGGATGCAAAATCAAGAACATAAATAGGTACTTCGAATAATAATAAAATACGTACTATCACATTTGGATCCCGCTCTGCCTTACGTTGTTTCAGTACAAAAACTCAGGCCTTCCATTTCTTGTTCTTGTCTTGATCGTCATCCTTCCTCTTTGGAGGCTCATACAATTTAAAGCAATGTGTCCAAATTTACCACATCGAAAACACATGTTTTTTTCAACTAAGCATTTACCCCTGTGAAGTTTATTACACTTAGGACACGGTGTAATATTTCCTCTCATCCCATCGATACTAACTCATGTGCTTGGTCATTTATTCTCCCAGTTACGTCTATCCTTGCGCTAATTGTTCCACTTTTTTTCTCGATAACTCCTTGCCCTGCTAGACGTACTGCTTAAATGTAGTCCTCTGATAAGAAATGGCATGAGCCATCTCCAACATTTCACAATATGAAGTGAAACCATGAGACATAATAATCATGCCTATTTCTGGGGGGTAATCAATTTTTAAACCTCCCGATCTTCTTAACTTTTGTATCTACCAAGTGTGAGGCATACCTTGAAAACTGCTCAAACTACCTCTCGTAATCAGTAAGAGATAAGTTGCCCTGTCTGAGCTGTAGAAACTCTAATTCCTTGAAGTCTCTTAAAGCCTATGGAAAGTACTTCGACTTCACTTCATCCTTAAACTGTTCCCAAGTTATGTTATGTTGATGCTCTTCGGTCTAAGTGCACGAAACGGATTCTCACTAGTGACTGGCTACTCTAACAAATATAAACTCTACGCATAGTACCTTCTATGCATCCGTACAAATAATGTGTCGAAAGATGCGCTCCAGACCTCTAATCCATTTCTTAACAGCCAGTGAGTCTGAACCACCATCAAAAGTAGGAAGCTTGTACCCACGGACTGCTCAACCACTAAAATAGCTCTAAGGACAAACAAAGATGTGTTTTGCGGTGGTGGTGTATTTTGTGATGAGGGTTCTTAATTCTGCTTCCAATTGTTGTATCGCCCGCAATAAGTCACGCATCAAATTTGTGTGGGTAAATGGTGTCATATCCTAAAGTTAGTATTAAATTGTACAACACGTACCAGTACTAAGTTTAACATGTTATACATATATTATCGTAATACATGTTATGAATTTAGTGAGGCAAAACATGCATGTCTTAAAATTTAAAAGTATGCTATTCAAACTATGTAAATTATACAAAATGTTTGAATAAATTTATCTTCTTAATCTTTTACATACCTTAAAGTCGTCGAAGAGTTGTCGATAGGTGGTCGTTAAGTGCCAAGGATCTTACAAATATTTAAGATCTTTAAATTGACATCCACCTTAAATTCATATGTCTATAGAAAAATATTATTATTTATTTTTTTATTATTATTATTATTTTATTTTTAACAAACGTTACGCAAAGAAACATCTAAACAAGTAAGTATTTATTACACGTAACATTTAAACATGAAAGTCCAATTTTTAATATTATATCGTCATTTTCATTTTTTTAGAAGGGATTTATAAAGTTATATATATGTGTATGTATACATACCCGCACATAACTAAATGATTATTTTTCCATTTCAGAATTTGTTTTTTTAAAAAAAAGTACCATATATTAGGCTGGTTCGTACTTAGTATTCACAATAACCCGTTCCTGGAACTCTCTATTAAATTATAATTAATAAATTCCTCATTATCACAATGAATATCAAAAATTACATTTTTGCCTAACTCTAAACTATATATAACATTACGTTTCCCTCTTTGCCTCCTCTTGTGTAAACCAATTATATATGCATAATATATAAAAAAAAATTATATTTTTTTCCATTGTTCATCATGAACAATGATATTGCTGTTCACGATGAACAGTGACAAGCGTCGATGTTCATCGCTGCTCATATGTGTGTGTGTGTGTACGTATGTATATATATGGGTTTGCAGAAAATTAAACCTAAAACTCTGATACCAAACTATAATGATCCAAATTTTTAAAGTTCAAGTCATTACTAAATATTTCATTCAATAAATAAATAAGCATGCCAAAAAACCCAACGTTAAAATTTTGATTCTACCAATAATAAATAAAAACATGTATGAAACATATCCAAATAAAATACGTTCCAAACAACAAGATCTACTTGATAAATAAATCAAAATAATGCTAAAAAATAAATACATAGTCACGTTACATAGAATTATTTATTTAGTTCCATAAATCATGACACCACGAAAACAAATCAAAGTCTGTCAACCAATGACAAGTTCTAACCTATGAAGAGTAGGGAAAAAGGGTAAGAATATGAGAATACTCAGTACGACAAGAAAATCATGGTGCAATCCCGAATAAAATATTTAGATCATGCATCAAAAAAATCATATAGTCATCATATTTTTAGAACCTGGTAAGAGCTTAATACATATCATATATTTGGTACCGGATGACCATATCATATCATATCTTTAACTTTCATAAGTATAATAATTCATCAACATCAAAAAAAAATTAAACAGGATAATATCAACTGCACATCATTATCCTACCTCGTTAGATAAATAAATTTGAAAAGCAAACCCACAATCACATTCCAAAACTTTAATTTCTACTTGTTGCCACCGTAACACGTAGCTATATCTTCTCTTTTATTTTCCTCTTTTTGGGTAGATAATGATTTCTTTTACATGGTATTTAAGGTTGAAAGAGGAAATTGAATTTTTGATAGGCCTAAAATATATAAAGTGTCACGTTTTACCACCAAAAGAATCTCAATCTCGGTAATCCATACAATCAAAAGTTACTTCATTTCCCATCCAATGTACATATGGCAACATATCCCTATAAATTCTCCAAAATCAAGGCAAATCAATGACAATAAAATAAAATAAATTGACAACCTTTCAACAACTCTGCACACGTGGCTACCCTATAATTGTTTTTTAATATATACAAAATCTTTGTTTAATAAAACCAAATTAACAACTTACAAATAGACTTACTCTATACAAGTTTTACTTTTAAATTCTAAATTCATTAATTAACTTGAATAAATTACAATTTAAGACAATGTCTTTTGACCTCGATAATTTGGGCCTCCCTTATCTGAATAGACATTTTCTTAAGCATAAATAGATTATTAATTAAGAGCTATCCAATAAGCCCAATATTGATATACTAATTCTATCTCTATTAAAATTTAATTATTTGACCCAAATAATTAAAAGTTTAAAAAGTATTTCTCTATAATTCTTCTGAAAAAAATAAAATATATCTTTGAAAACAATTAATTCTATTAACTCAAAATCGCCCAAGGTTCGAGCAATATAAGCAGCCATATACTCCTAGACAACAACCAAGACAAACTTCCAATTGAGGTATGTCTTTAGAAGATATTGTTTTCCCTTGCCACTAACACTTTGCAATTCCAACAGGAAACAAAACAATTCCAACAAGAGGCTAGGGCCAGTATTCAAAGTTTGGACAATCAGATGGCCAAATGGCAACCGCAATTCGTCGGCTAGAGGAGCAAAGTTTGAGTAAATTACCTTCTCAAACAACAGTGAATCCAAGAGAAAATGCCAACACAATCATCCTGAGAAGTGGTAAAGAGGTTGAGATTCCGGTAAAGGCAGCCCCTACATCAATGGAGCAAGAAAAAGGGCAAAATGTCGTTGCAGACACGAATGTTCCAAATGACAATGACGTACTAAAGCAGAAGTTTCCACATATTTCTGATTATAAACATATTCCCTATTTTCCTCAAACTTTAGTTGAGTCTAGGAAATACAAACAAAATCAAGATCAACATAAAACTTTTCGTAGATGCGAGGTAAATATGCCACTGTTAGATGCTATTAAAAAAATACCTCGTTATGCTAAATTTATGAAAGTATTGTGTACAATTAAGAGGAAACACAAACTTAAAGGATGTAAAAAAGTAAGAGTTGGGGAGAATGTCTCTACAGTTATTCAAAGAAAACTCTTTGCAAAGTGCAAAGATCCAGGTATGTTTACTATCCCTTGTACGATGGTAACACTAGATTCGAGAAAGCCATGTTAGATTTAGGAGCTTCTATTAATGTCATGACATATTCTATATATACTTCATTGAAACTTGGACCTTTGAATAACACTGGTGTTGTGATTCAATTAGCTGATAGATCTAATACCTATCTTAAGGGTATAGTTGAGGATGTCCTTGTACAAGTTAATGATTTGATTTTCTCGCTGATTTCTACATGCTTGATATGGAAAATAGTGATGAAATTACCCATATCTTGTTAGGAAGACCATTATTAAAGATATTAAAAACTAAGATAGATGTTCATAATGGAACACTTACTATGAAATTTGATGGTGAAATTATTAAATGTAATATTTATGATACCATGAAATATCCTGAAGATAATAATCCTATTTATTCTATTGATGTGGTTGATTATTTAGCACAGAAATTTTTTGCACTTGATGGAAAAGATGGATTAGTAGTTGTCATTAGTAAGCATCATGAGAAAGAGAATGAGGATTTTACCTAAGCACTTATTTGTGGGAAATGGTTGCAGTGTTGAACGATTTTCCCCGGTTACAACAGTCAGGTAACATTCTTTATAATGCGTTACCAGTTTCTAATGAGAGACATGTATCCTCTGTTTTGCAGGCTCCCACTCTATATTTGAAGCCTCTCCCTAGCCACCTCAAGTACATGTTCCTTTGAGACAAATGAAGGTTACCAATGATCATCTCCAGTAAACTTAGTGCACAGCAGGAAGAAAAGTTTGTGCAAGTCCTTAAGAACCATAAGGCGGCTATTGGTTGGACAATTGCAGATATTAAAGGAATTAGTCTTTGTACATGCATACATCGTATCTTACTTAAAGAAGGAGTAAAAGCTTCTCATCAACCACAAAGAAGATTGAACCCATCCATGATGGATGTAGAAAAGAAAGAGATCCTCAATCTTCTTGAAGTTGGAGTGATTTACCCTATTTCGGATAGCACTTGGGTTAGCCCGGTTCAATTGGTTCCTAAAACGTTTGGAATAACTATTATAAAAAATCAGAATGATGAGTTAGTTTTTACCCATGTTCAGAACGGATGGCGGGTTTTTATAGAGGATAAAATGATGTAACCCATGAGGACCACATCTCTTTACCTTTTATCGATTAAATTCTTGAAAGGTTAGCTGGCTAATCTTACTATTATTTCCTTGATGGTTATTCAGGTTATTGTTAAATTGTAGTTTCTCCGGAGGATCAAGAAAAGACAATTTTTACATGCCCATTCGAGACTTTTGCATGTCATCGCATGCCTTTTGGACTTTGCAACACTCTAGCCACTTTCTAAAGGTGTATGGTTAGTATATTTTTAGATTATATTGAGCATATCATAGAAGTCTTTATGGATGATTTCACAATTTATGGAGACCCCTTTGATAATTGTTTGCATAACCTTACGCTTGTTCTTCAGAGATGCCTAGAAACTAACCATGTGTTAAATTCTAAAAAATGTCACTTTATAGTTGAACAAGGTATAGTTTTGGGTTATTTTGTTTCATCTAGGGGAATTGAGGTAGATAAAGCTAAAATTGATATTATTTAATCTTTACCTTATCCCACTAGTGTGCGGGACGTTCGTTCTTTTCTTGGACATGGAGGTTTCTACCATAAATTAATCAAAAACTTCTCCAAAGTAGCAGTACCCCCGTGCAAGTTGCTACAAAAAGATGTGGCATTTGAGTTTGATGAGGCATGTAAAAACCGTTTGATAAGATGACGGAACTGTTGACATCTGCCCCAACTATCCAACCCTCTGACTGGAACTTCCCTCTTGAGATAATGTGCGATGTAAGTGATTATGTAATGGGCACAGTTTTGGGTCTAAGGAATGGAAATACGTCCCAAGCCATTTATTATGCTTTCAGAATTTTGAACGATGCCCAGAGAAATTATTCTACAATCGAAAAGAACTTTTAAATGTTGTTTTTACTTGAGTGAAATTTTTGTCTTATTTGATTGGTACTAAGGCCATTGTTTACTCTGATCTTCCAGCTCTTCGTTATTTCATGACGAAGAAAGAGGTAAAACAAGATTAATGAGATGGATACTTCTCTTGACTGAATTTGATTTGGCGATCAAAGATAAAAGAGGAACAGAAAATTGCGTAGCAGATCATTTGAGTCGTTTAATTCATGTGGAGGATGAACTTCATTTATAGGAAACAATCACCGACAACTAATTGCTCTCTATGAGTGTGACATTACCTTGGTATGCGATATTATAAATTATTTGGTTACTAATATATTACCTCATGGTTTGTCCAGGGCTCAAAGAGATAAGGTCAAGAGTGAAGCTAAATACTATGTGTGGGATGACCCATACTTATGGAAGCATTGTGCAGATCAAGTGATAAGAAGGTGCGTTCCTGAAAATGAGATTATTTCTATTCTCACATTTTGTCATTCTTATGCTTGTGGATGTCACTTTGGAACTAAGAGGACATCGAGAAAAGTGCTAGAATGTAGTTTCTATTGGCCGTCTTTATTCCAAGATTTATATTCTTTTTGTAAGTCATGTGAACATTGTCAAAGGACAGGTAATATACCCCAAAGGAATGAGATGCCACAAACACCCATACTATTTTGTGAAATTTTTGAGTTTGGGGAACTGATTTCATGGGACTATTCCTTGTATCTTTCGGTTATGTTTACATTTTGCTTGCTGTTGATTATATTTCAAAATGGGTGGAGGATAAGCCTACTAGGACTGATGATTCTAAATTTGCTGCAGATTTTATCAAGTCTACAAAATTCTCTAGGATTGGAATCCCAAGATCTCTAATAAGTGATCAAGGCACTCACTTTTGCAATCGAACTATGGAAACTTTACTGAGAAAGTACCATGTCACTCACAAGATGTCGACTGTCTATCATCCGCAAACTAGTGGACAAGCAAAAGTGTCAAACCGAGATATCAAGTCCATCTTTGAAAAGACAGTCAATCCAAGCATAAAAGATTGGAGTTTCAACTTAGATGATGCCTTATGGGCATATAGGACCGCATACAAGACGTCCATTTGTATGTCACCTTATCGATTGATGCTTGGGAAACCCTGCCACCTTCCCATTGAGTTAGAACACAAGGATTATAGGGATATCAAGAGTTTCAACATGAAGATG
>CAIGRP010107238.1:0-14446 GCA_903798385.1 Fraxinus cuspidata | reverse complement strand
AGAGAGAGAGAGAGAGAGAGAGAGAGAGAGAGAGAGAGAGAGAGAGAGAGAGAGAGTGGATTTCTATATGAAATTGGGAAAGAGGGGTTCGACTATTCGAAGAGTGCTTCTTTAAGCTCCTTTATGTTTAGTTATCTATTAATAACTAACAACGATTTTGAAAAAAAGAAAAAACAGTACAAATATTTCTTGAATTGATTTAAGAGATTTTGCATGTACACAAAAGGAAAAAAGGAAATAAGAGGAAGAATTCGCGTCAACTCGGCTCGATTTAATACGAAGTCAAGCTTAGGATCGTCTTGGTCAAATAAAGGATTGAGATGATTCTAAGCCAAGTCTAGTCAAGAATAAAATAATGCTTACATTGGAAGATTGTTTTTTAAGATAAACATGAAATTTTGTGAATTTTTTGTGTTGTGTTCTCACATAATATATTTTGCTATTATAAAATAACTTTTTGCTGTGTAAAACTATAAGATAAATATTGATAATTATGTAGTATTATCATCATGCATGGAACTCAATTTTAAAAATTTCCTATGTTTGTCATTTACTTGAATATTTTGACGGAATTTGCATGTATGTTACAAAACATAATAATTTCTTTCCTTCATTAAAATTTAGTTGCATGAGGTTTGTGTAGAAAAATTAATCTATAAGTAAGTGTTAAGATGCATATTCCATTGAATTTCTTGACATCTCATTATGCACGTCAATTGTTAAATATAATGATTTATAGTAGTTTTAATTGCATATTACATTAGAGCAACCATTATCTTTTGATTATGTGATGGAACTAATGATATAAATTATTATCTGTATGAAAACAAATGTGATTATATAAACTAATTAAATATTATTTTATGTTATAGATATATATAATTAGTTATTGTCCCATCACAACGTGGTTAAATAATTTTTATGTCTGTTTATAAATTTTAAATTGATCATTGCTCGTGACGAAACACAACTCTCCAAATAATTAATATTATGCTATAAAACATACTCATGAATAGTTAATATTTTTAAATAATAATTTGTTGGTACTCCTGAAATAGCACAATATTGTTAATATTCTAAAAGACAGAAAAGTATGATATTATAATTTTTAATATTCTAGAAGAATATCAATCGATTTCTAGGTAAAAGCACAAATTATAATTTTCAATATTGCACAATAATAATGATATATTGCTTTTGAAAAAGCAAATATATGTCTCTTGAAAAACCAATGTTTCGAAATAATAGTTCGTCGTTGTCCCTGAAAAATCGACAACGTTATAATTAAAATTTTAGAAAAATATTAATTGTTCCTAAAGAGCATGAACTATAGTTTTCAATATTTCAAAAGAATATTTGCATATTACTCTTAAAGAAATAATAGTAAAATATAACATACTCTCGAAATAGCACATTATAATTCCCAATAATATTCTAATTAGATTTTACTTATTCTCGAAGAGTATAATAATATAAAATCCAGCATAAATTATGTTTTTACTTTTGAAGGGTAAATCCTTACATAATCTATTATTTTAAATAATAATATGTTATTACTCCTGAAGAGCATGATATTATTATTATTCAGGAACAAAATCCGATTCAAATATGTGAATATTCCAAAAGTATATTGCAAAATTGTTTGAATCAATTAATACAAATCAATATTCTTAAAGAATATTATGTAGCTATTTTTGAAAAATCACAATTTAGAAATTTCAACGTAAATATTGTGTTAATCCTGGAGAATTGCAATTTTAATTAAATTGCTTCTTAAGAAGCAATAGTTTATTTATATCAATATTCCTTAGGAATACCATTTTGAGACTCCAGGAGTATGTGATATGAAGGGTTAAGATTATTATTATTAGTAATTTATTCTCGTCTAAATAAAAACAAACCTATAAAGTTTGTAATAGTGTTTCTTAATTGAACCAATATACTAAACTTAAGTGACCAATTTAATAAATATTGTTTTGAACCAAAAGTTCAATAACTCTTATATTTTATTGTTTGACATGTCCAGTTAGATCGTCACCGGATCAATAATGATGCGAAATTGAGAATTGAAACATTCAACGAAGAATTAGAAGATTCTTCAATCCAATAAATTCTTATATAATATTTCTCTATTGAACATTGATCAAATAGGGATTGAATTCCCTATATTTTTGAAAATTAATTTAATTTTATTATTTGACATAAGTACTTCCCATTGCTGTTCAGGGAAAGCTTTCAAGTATCATGCCAATATCATAGTTATCTCTATTATAATTTGCTTATGATCAATACTTAATTTTTTCATCTAATTTTTTTGATAGTGCAGTACACGCAAAATTAATCCACAATAATGTACTGAGATGGAAATAAAGAATGCTGAGAACAAATGAGTAGTTTGAACCCTTAGACAAATCATCATGCCCTAACACAAGATATTTTATAAAGTGGTTTGCTGATTGTCAAATTGAATGGGCAATTCTATCAGCATTAGAGAGAGAAATTAAGAAGCTAAAGATAATTTACAAATGTATCATTATCTAAATCCTCGTAGAAGATCATTAGAACTAAAAGTTAAAAAGATAATTTATTTAGATGCATTTATTGACTAAAAAGATCAACAATATCTCACACACTAGTTTTAAATGCTCCAACTCGAATTAATGTCCTAGATGACATTTATTTTAATACTATATTTGATAAATTTATGGCCTAAAGCGTGATATTATTCGATTCTAATATAAAAATTTACAAACGAAAAAATGAGCAATTAGCAAAAATGGTTATATTAGGTACCTTATATATTGAAAGTTGAGATATTTCAATAAGTTATGTCGTCACGAGAAAAGAAATAGAATCGAAAAGAAAAAAATTGTCGACAACACTTTTATATATAATTTTTTGCATCATATTATAAATTGCAAGGAATCGACATAAATTTGTCGAAGTACATCGATCGAAGATATAACTAGTAAAATAAATGGACGCAATCCTAGCAAATTGAATTTACTAGAGAAACCGAAGTTTCTGGATGTACAGTCTGAACGCCTAAAATTGTATACTTATACTAAATGAAAATAAAAAAAGTAAGTTGTAATATGAAATGTATGACTTTTTACATAAAGCATTTCGCGAAAACTTGTGTAAATAGATAAATTATCATGTGGTGGATGTAATCACAAGTCTCCATTTTATTAGTCGGACAATGTATGAACTTTCACATGTATATAATAAATTTGACTATAGCCAACCCATCTAGCATGGCTATTAATGTTATCTTGAAAGATTTAATATGTTTCAAGCATATAATTCAAACAATATTATCGTGAGGGGGAGTAAATATGCATTGCACTCTTTTTCTGTTGACCAAGAATATGCCCCACTGGATTTTCCTGGCAGGGTTTTTAATGAGGCAACTTTTATAGAGTATTGAAAAGAATAATGTACTCTTTTTCCTTCATTAGGATTTTTCCACATGGTTTTTCCTAATAAAGTCTTTAACGAGGCATAGTTTTTGTTTTATAAATATCCATAACATACAACACATTTACCCTCAAAGTATACTCTTATATTTATGAGTTTCACAAATAGATTAACAAGAGCTATTTTCTTAATCATCATGTCACTGTAATCATCAAAGATTGATAAATATCTCGTATGGAGGCGGTGTTGTTTGAAGAATATACAAGGCAACATGTGACACACTTCACCAAAAATTGCAACATTGAAGACATTGACGTATAAGACGTGGATAACTTGATACAAGAATTTTCACCGATTGAAATCAGGGAGAGTAGCTATACTCTTTTTCCTTCGATTAAATTGTCCCATTGGATTTTCTTGACAATGTTTTTACAAGGCAACATTTTAATACTTTAAATTATTTGTACTCTTTTTTTATTTGTTAGTATTTTTTCCATCGGGTTTTTGCCAAACAATATTTCATGAGATAGTTATTGTGCAAATAATCAACAAAGGGAGAGTCTTGTAAAACTATAACATAAATATTGATGATTATGTAGTATTATCATCATGCATAGATAACTCTTATTTAGTTTAGAGAATCTATTTTATTTTAATTGTAACACTCATTTTGAATTCTATAAATACGGGTCTTGATTCTCAATAAAATACACAATTGAGTTTTGACTCTCTACTTTTCTCTCTATTTTGATAACTCTTATTTAGTTTAGAGAATCTATTTTATTTTAATTGTAACACTCATTTTGAATTCTATAAATACGGGTCTTGATTCTCAATAAAATACACAATTGAGTTTTGACTCTCTACTTTTCTCTCTATTTATTCTCTCTATTTTTTCTTTTATTCCTTCAATTTTATAATAAATTAATTGTGATATGTAAGATATATCACTTACCACAAAAACTTGGTGAGTCGCGATTTGCAAGATATATCACTTATTACACAATGTATTTTATAATAAATATAATTTATTTAAACAACATTTTGATATTGTATAACTAAAAGAGATGGTGGAGTTGCAACAATTATAAGCAGAGATAAAAGATGAAGCATCTGTCATGGATGAAGCAGAAATATGTGCTCAAACTTTTGGTAGGAGTGTTGCAACTATTTCTGGGATTGGACTTGTTCCACGCAAATTATACAGCAACATAATCATAGCTCATCCTAAATTAGTGCAACAGTTGGAAATTCTTAGACAACGAGAAAATGAGAAGGATAAGAGTTAGCATCTTCCTATGGGACTGACCAATAGATATATCACTAACTTGATTAGTTGCAAAATGTAAGAAATGTCACTTACTAAACAAATATATTTTATAATAAATATAATATATTTTGATAACCTTTTGATATTGTATGACAGAAAGAGATGGTGGAGTTGAAACAATCACAAATGGAGATAGAAGATGAAACATTTGTCATGGATGAAGTAGAAATATTGCTCACGTTCTTGGTAAAAGTGTTGGGACTATTTTTGGGATTGGACCTGCTCCACAAATATCATACAGCAACACAGTCACAGCCCCCCTATATTTATACAACATATGGAAATTCTTAGACATCGAGATAATGAGAAGGATAACGCTATCAGTGAGCTTCCATGACATCTCGAACAATAGGATTACTTATCCAGAGCCTTGTTGTACGAATGGATATAAGTCAACATCCTCTTATAGGACCGACCAATGATCTGCCTCCACCACCACCATCAATTAGTGATGTAGTACTATGATTATATTATTCAAATTACATAGAAAATATGAAAAAATATTTTTTTGTTGCTAAATATTAAACATAGGGTTGGTTCTCGACTATTAGTAAATGTTAGGTACAGACAATTTTACTTTTATAGAGACATGTTCCTTATTAATTTTCTTATTCAAATTTTTGATATTTTTAATTTCAATTTTATGGTTGTTGGAATTCTGATTGAAACATTGGACAAAAATCACCAGGGACAAAATATATTGGTTGCTAATAGTATTTTACTGACACATTCAACACTTAGCAACCAGATATTGGTTGTATATGTCTTTTTCCAACCAAATTTTGGTTGCTGAAAAATAAGAATTTTTTTTGTTGATATTCACTGACCATGATTTTAGTTGGTGATAACAACACTTGGTTGTTGAAGAGGTACATTCAGTGACCACGTGTTGGTCCATGAAAGGTATCAATGTTTACCAACCAACAATTGGTCCACGAAAGGTAATTGTACGTCGTCCAAACGTTGGTCATCGTTGAAGCTGATTTAGCGACCAATTGTGGTTCACTGAATGCTACGATTTAATGGCCAATAGTGAGAGTTGTTCACTAAACATGCAATATATTCATACAATCCATTTGGCTGCCGATGGTTAACTTGTACCAACAAATATTTGGTCCCTGAATGTTATGGATGTAGCGTCCAAACCAAATGATAGCCCAATAATAATTAACTGGGGGGGTGAATTGATTTTTTAAACTTTCTCGAAAAAATTGATTTAAATTTAATCAAGCTGAGAATGAATAAATCAATCAAACACAATGCACAAATATGAAAAAAAAAAGGAGAGAGAGAGTGCAAACGATATAATTGTAGGTTTGTTCCAAAACAATGATTTACGTCGTTCATTACGAAGCTCTCTGTCATGAACAAGGTCGTTTCCCTATATTTGATTGACTTATGCTGCAATCCAAATCCCACAATGCTTCCAGTGATTTAAAAATATGGAGTACCGACCTTTGTATAATATTGAGTTTTACGGGACCACAATATGACCCACAAATTTGATAAGAAACGATTTTACAATTTGGAGCTTCTCTCTTAATAAATGATATAAATAAATTAAGTACTAAGAGAGAAATAAGTTAACACTTCAATTGAATAGCAATAAATGAAGCTCAAGTATTATGTGAAATAACTTTGATGATAAGATGATTTTCAAAGGTTGAATCAATCATAGATTTTCAAAGTAAATGATTTGACGAAGATAAATAAGATGTAAGACAAATAAAATTTTGCTCAATAATATCTTACTTAATTGTTTTTGAAAGTGTTACAATGAATGCAAAGGGAGATGGTATTTATAGAGTTCAAAAAATAAAAGTATATGTGGAAATCGGACAGTCTAATGGACATTCGCTTTCTTGTCTGGAATTACAAAAACTATTCGTTGTGCACCAAACATCAAAACGATAAAAAAGTGACCGTTACGTGATTCGGACATCCGTATGGATTTTCGAACGTTCATTACTTTGTCCAAAGACCTAATGTTCTAGTTCCTCTAAGATATCTAAAATTCTTTTTACGGCACTAAGGTGTGATTCTTTAGAATTAGATTGAAACCTAACACATAAATATAGACTAAGTAAAGAAGGGATTCGATCATACCTCAATATTTAGTTACATTAACAAAAGTACCTTGATCATCTTTGTCCAATTTTATGGATGAGCTCATCAAAGTGCTCATTGGCTTCAAGTCTTCCATTTCAAACCTGATTACACCCAAAGAATAACGCGGTATTTGTAGCACAGCTTTGAGGTGTCGATTCCATAGGAAGATGGAAAATTGCTCAAAGGATCAACAAGTGAATGTTATCTTGGAATGTGTAATAGAATTTATTGCTTTAGTGAAGTTTAAATCAAAGTTTTAAATAACGAAATTAAAATCAATGTTTGGAATAACGAAGCGCCGAAATTCCCTTGGGTCATTCAACATCAATTATTCATTCTTTTTACTCAATTAGAGGTTTTTATCCCAACTCTCTAATCGGAAGATATATTTGTGGAAATCAATTTATTTCAATTATAATCCTAGAATCTAGATTTCCTATAACACTTTCCCATGTTTTTCATTGGAATAAGATTAAGAAATGATCATATACATCGAGCATAATGCAATAATTAATCACACCAATAATATAAATTTGAGATTAAAATTCAACAAAAGTGTGACTAGATCTATGAAGAATTTAATAAAAGTTATATCAATCTCAAACAAATTCATTTAGGAAAAGTGTAAATCCTAAAATTATTCAACTAGGAAACATCAAATTACATGAATAGAAAGTGTGAAATCTCCAAAACTAATGAGTTCTTTCCTAGCTTCACCAAAAATTTTAGTTCTCCATGGAAATCTTGAGCAAAAAACCAGAGAAAAATATGTATGGAGGCGTCCTTCTTCGTTCTGGTATGTTCCTAGGTTGAAATATAGTGAAAGAATTTGGTTTCCATAGGAATTTGACGTAAATTAGGAAACTAAGATTTGCGTCACAAATTACTACTATGCGACCTCATAGTGATAGGTGTTGCAGTCGCGTAGAAGTCTTGAATTAGGTGCTAGATTTCTCTGAAAGGGCACATGCGACTATATAGGGTATTAGGCTATATGACCGCATAGCTTATCCAACTTTCGTAATTGTTACGTTTTGGTCCTTCAACTTTCATTTCCTTCAATTTGGTCCCTTTTTCATTTGTTTCTTCTTAATTTCGCTACATTTATCATGTTGTCTTGCAAAATGTAAATTACATAGAATTAAGTCTATTCCAACTTATTAATCAACAAATTTCTATGTTTCAACAGTAAAATAATCGTGTAAAAACGCACTTATCAAACTCTCCCAAACTTGAACTATTGTTTGTCCTTAAACAAAATTGTAACTTAACTCTACATAAAACATGGTTTTTCAACCTGTGGTGTTTCAGGATTGGAATTCACTAATCAAACAAATGAACAATTACAACAATGCAAAAATTAAATCAATCTCCACCTGTTGCATGCATAAACCGATGTATGTGTGTGAAAATCCATGTCAACATATTAAGATCATAATTGGCTCAACACCTGACCAATAGTAGTTAAATATATCATTATTTCGCTCGAGAGATACACAGTCTCCCAAACTTATGATATTCACTCAATTTTCCCAGAGTGCTTCCTAAGTTTAATTTATTCAATTCTATTCATTTCCCTCTATTAGGTTGGATAGATCTCATTATTACAAGTTCACACTTCAACAAGTCGAGATTCTCCTATATTTGTTATTACATTAACCCTTAAGACTAAAATGTCTGGGGGCTCAATGTATTTGTGTATTTTTCTTTTCATTAATCATGTTTTCTCATTTTTTTGAACATCTTCTAATTTGCTTTCTATATAACCTATGTAGTAAGCTTTAGGCCGATGACATCCAAGTCAGATAACCATAGAGTACAAGGTTTTAAACCACCCGAACAGGCTTACTAACCCGAGTTATACAGGCTCAAAAAATGCTTTTATTCACTTAGAGATTAGTGCGGTGCTCCTTTTTTTTAGACATTTAATTTCTAAAAGTAACCGTTAACTTAAAACTTTCATATCATCTTCTTCTCAATGGTTTTAGACAATCTACACAAAATATTTTACATGCACGGAATCCCTACGCATCTCAATATTTCCTTGTAACAGGTCAATCATCTCCAAGCTATTCTATAGTTGGATAATAGATCAATACTATAGAGGTAATTCGGTTTTACTTACCATGTTCAACTATTTTCTAAATACTGAACCACATCGCTAACTCAATATGTCAAACATGAGTAACGAGCATAAAAAATTTGAAGTTTCTCATAAATAGTTTATGACTAATCTAATATTACACTATTTTCATTATTCACAGTTGATACGTATTCCAATAGTCACATCATAGTTGGCATAGTTATCAAACACACACAAGCATACAAAACTAAAGCTTTAATCTAATGCTAGAAATAAATAATTAAAAAAAAACTAAAAATAAAGTAATAAAAATTGCAAATTTTTTTAGCACATACAATCACACAAAAAATTGCAGTAAAATGATGAATGCCCACCCCCAAATTTATTTGAAAAATTGTCCTTAATGTTTAGATAATCACAAAATGCAAAATTCAAAAGTACGACCTACATGCTCTGAATATGGAGGAGTCATGTGAGTATCTCTCGCATTATCTCCGACTGCTGTGTGAGCTTGGCCTCTATGCTCTGAATGTGTAGAGAATGTTCCCGTATTTCAGTCTCGATGTTACCTAAGTGGTCCCAAGTCTCATTAGCCCTGAATTGAATACCATCGACTCTATCCACATAGTTACCTCAACCTCCCGTCTTGAAGCCAATGACTCTCTACTGGAAGTTGTAGCAAAATTCCTAGTGCTCAACATATCATTCCTCACAGTCTGGATATCCATGCCCATAGTTCCCATAGCCTGCAGAAGACTCTCGATATCCCAGCTAGAACCGGTTAAAGTGGTGAACATTTATCTCAGCAACTGTGTATCAACATTCACTGGTGCCGGTGGTGGTGGTGCTTTATGCATCTTAGCCTCCTCAACCCCTTGCCCCTTTACAACTTGCTATTATCTTAATGGCTCTCTCTCTTGCTTCTCTTTGTGTTTATCCCTAGCTCGATTCTGAGCCTCCAAGGTAAAGCGTTTTATGAAAGGGCGGGTCTCTCGGGAAGTTCCCCGAATGAGATAGTAATGCTTGCATATCCCACTAATCAAACTTGGAAAGATCATGGAATGATGTCGATCTCCCCAGATACCCTGGGAATGAATCTGTTCATAAATAAAGGTGGCCAAGTCGATCTTCTGCCCTCAAACCAAGTGATAAATGAAATCGGCCATCAGTTGAATGTCATCCTACGTGAAGTTGGCTTGATGTTATGGCAAATAAATAACCGTATAATGGCTATGGATGGTGTAAGCTTGATCTGATGCCATACTGAAGTCTACAACGACCATGCATTCTCATGCCCAAGTAATACTTTCCCGATTGTGTTCCACGGGAAGTCTCCAGGAATGGGAACTATGTTATCACATCATAATTGGTAATAACCATGTATTATCTCGGGTGTAAACATATCCATTTGTCTATTTTGCACATCTAATGTAGATGCTCAGATCCCAGAGTATCTATCTCATTGTTGAAGTTTGCATAAAATTTACTAACCAGGGCCTCGTGTACCAGGTGAGGTCTTTCAACCACTTTATCCCAACCACAGTTTTGTACCAAATTTATGATCTCAAATTCGCGAAAGTCTTCTAGTCTGATGGCCATTCTAGAAGTAATGCCTAGTGGTTAATAACATCTGAGTATGGTGTGGTGGACTCTTGATCCAAGAATCTTCGTATTCCTCCTTTAGGTCCTCTTGTTCTGCAGTACCCGAAGTAGAATCTACTTTTTCCTTTCCTTTGGATGTGTGCTTAGGAGGCATTCTGCAAACACAACAAGAATTAAAACATGTAAGTTAACTGTAATGCATAAATAAATACCATATTACTTGGAGATAATAGATGAAACATGAGCATCAAAAACTCCTAAACTTATGTCACAAGCAAAGAATTCAAGGAGTATACCAAACAAAGCATGATGTAATGTAATGATGCCATGATTAAAAAATTGTGTAATGAAACATGGGCATTGTCATAAATATTCAAAATGTAGAGGAAAAGCCCGATATCCACTCAAACAAAGAAAATTTTGCATTTAGAATCATGTTCGACCAAGCAAGTTCACCCCCGAGCACCATTGAGAAAAATCGAAATATTTTCAAGCAATCTCCGGGCATATGAAAGAATGTGCATTAGTCTAATACATGTTCAAATTTGAGGTCAAACGGACATCCTTTGAGTTAGAAAATGAAGGAATGAAGTGAATAACGTGAAGTGACTTTCACATACTGATGTCATGGCTATGTATGTAAATTTGGGTGTTGGTGTTTCCAAGTGAATTTATCAATGAAATTTAACATAAAACTATGCCAAAACACATAGCAATCATGTCACATTTGAATTGAACCCTAATTCAACATCAATTTCCCCCTAGGCATTTTATCGAACACTTTTAAGGCACTTAAATTTTTCATAAAAGTTCCAAAACATTAGTGTTAATCAAGCCCAATTTTTTTTTTCAATTCAACTCATAATCCAACACACCATCACCACCTAATTCCCGTACTCATTTTCAATCATCCATCTCATTCCCAAAGCACAATTAGATCTTGCATAGAAGGGGACAAAAAGAAGATAACATACCTTGAGAGATTAGTAGATATTGGAGAATGTAAGAATCGAGGTTGAACACTCAATATGTGTATGTGCCGTGAGTGAAATGGTTAGGTGAGATTCCATGAATGAGGGGTGAAATCAAAGATTGGTTGCGTTCGAGTGCACGAAGGTGAAGAAATAAGTACGCGAGTTGTGTGGGTAGTATGGGATTTATTTTGTTTTAAAACCGGTTTTTGGGCCATCACTTTACCTCTATGCGACCGCATAGAAGGAAGTGTTGCGGTCGCATAGAGCTATAATTCAGGGCCAATGCAAGCCCTAAATTGGGTAATACGACCACATTCTTGGGTAGTTGCTTAGACTACCAGAAAGAGAAATTTTCCCAGTTTCAACCATTTTCCACGTTCGACCATTCGAGATCCCCGAGGTCTCGATTTTCATGCCAACAAGTTCCAATGCATGTAATGAGTATATACAGCGTGGAAAAATTTTAAAACATGCTTAACTCTTGCAACCCAGCTTTCCTACGCCCCAAAAACTTGTCAAAACATATTTTAAACTACAGGGAGTGCGTGGATGCCATGAATTTAGTTCCAAAAATATTTTAAACTTGAAAACACACGTTAATCCCAGAAAGCTCAAATTTGATCGTTTGGCCTCGAATGCGTGACTTTCACACCGAATCAACTAAGTACCATTCCAACACCTCCCAAAACACACTTGGGCTTTTTTTTTGAAAAATTCCACAATGACTTATACAATTCACAACAAATTATGCAACTCTTTCCCCCAACAAAATCGGACATTCTCCTCAATGTCTAAACATGCATACGAAAGGGAAAACGAAACGTATCACCTGAATACTGGAGTAAATTAACATAGGGTCGAAATGATGGTTAAGCTAAAAAGTAATCAATTGAAAAAAATGAAGCAAGAAACGAAAAGAAACCTAAAAAAACTAATATACAAAAAAGAAAAGTAAAAAGTACACCCGAGGAATGTCAAGAATGGTAAACAGGGTCTGGAAGAGAAATTTCTTCCATTGTATGCACTTGTTGTCGCACCTGTTGTCCATAAACGATCTTAAGGTGCTGTCCATTCACTTTAAATACCCTACTATCACTAGGATCCTCAATTTCAACGGCCCATTTTCGAAAACTTGTTTCACCACAAAAGGGTCAGTGCACCTAGATCGAATTTTTCATGGGTACTTGTGAAGTCTAGAATCATACAAGTATATTTTTTTATTTGGTTCAAATGATTTTCTAAGAATATTTTTATCATGAAAAGCTTTCAGTTTCACCTTGTAGATTCTAGAACTCTCATAAGCGTCATTCATCAATTCTTCCAACTCATTCAATTGAAATTGTCTAAGCTTACCTCCATTTTCTAGATCAAAATTAAAATGTTTGATTACCCAATAGGCTTGGTATTCAAGCTCCACAGATAAATGGCAAGGCTTTCCAAAAAAAGGCGATATGGTGACATGCCTAGGGAAGTCTTAAAAGTTGTACGGTAAGTCCAAAGTGCATTGTTCAATCTTAAAGACCAATCTTTACTATTAGGGTTCACCGTTTTTTACAAAATTTGTTTCATTTCTCTATTAGCCAATTCTACCTGTCGACTAGTTTGGGTGATAAGCAGTAGAAATTTTTTGAATAACCCCATACTTTTTCATGAGTGCTTCGAATGAACAGTTGGAAAAGTGTGTGCCTCTATCACAAATAATAACACGTGGTGTGCCAAATAGTCATAAAATATTTTCTTTTAGAAATTTAACAACCATTTTATTGTCAATAGCCATACAAGCTGATGCTTTTAGCTATTTAGACAAGTAATCAACTGCCACAATAATGTTCAAATAACCAAAAGAGGGTGGAAAATGTCCCATAAAATCAATTCTCCAATAGTCAAATATTTCAATTACCAAAATGAAATTTAGGGGCATCATTTTACGCTAGGACATAGCACCTAGTTTTTGGCATCTTTTACAAGATCCACAATAATCATTAGTGTCCTTAAATAAAGTAGGCCAGTAGAAACAACAATGTAAAATTTTTGCAATAGTCTTTTTTTATAGAAAAGTGGTCTCCACATGCTTGGGTATGACAAAAATTTAGCACACTAGGTATCTCCTCATACGGGACACAACATCTTAAAAGTTGGTCGGGGCGGTATTTTAATAGACATGGATCATCCTAATAAAAATTACGTACCTTAACCAAGAACTTCCTCTTGTTCTGTGTGCTCCACTCTTTAAGAATCTCACATATAGCCAAATAGTTCACAATGTGAGCAAACCATGGTAGAGAAGAGACAGAAAACAACTTCTCATCTAGAAATTCATCTTTGATTGGCAATGTGATTGTGTTGTCCTCGAAAGTTAGCCTTGATAGATGGACAATCACCACATTCTCCGCTCTCTTCTTATCTTGAATGATGATGTCAAATTCCAGCAAAAGTAAGATCCACCATATTAATCGCGCCTTAGCATCCTTCTTTGTAAGAAGGTACTTAAGGGCTGCATGATCTGTGAAGATTGAAATGGGATAGCCAATTAAATAAGATCTAAACTTATCAAGTACAAAGACTATAGCTAGTAACTCTTTTTCAATACTGGAATAGTTCATTTGAGCAATGTTAAGAGTTCTACTAGCATAGTAAATCACAAAAGGCTTACCTTTCTGCATTGTCCAAGAACTGCACATACCGCGTAATCACTAGCATCACATGATTTCTAACGGTAGTGTCCAATTAGGTGGTTACATGATGAGTGCTGAAGTGAGTTTGACAATCAGTGTTTTAAATGCATCTTGACATTCAGGAGACTATTCAAAAGCCGCATCTTTATTTAAAAGGTTACGCAATGGTCTAGAGATAGATAAAATTTTATGTATAAACCTTCTATAGAAACCTCCATGGCCTAAAAATGATCTAACATCTTTTATTGTCTTA
>CAIGRP010107236.1:0-15753 GCA_903798385.1 Fraxinus cuspidata | reverse complement strand
AGTTATGGAAAGATAGAAGGCCCAACTTATCTCATAATAAAGTTTAGGAATAAGACGCTTATGTGAAGCACACTGAATTAGATTATCTTGAGGCTAAATCCGTAAAGGCATATATGTGGGATATCCAAAGAGATAATTGGATATCAATTTTATAAGCCCATTGACAAGAAAGTATTCATCTCCAGACATGCTATATTTCAGACAAAGTGTTCATTCTAAGAAAGGGCAGTGAAAGCAAATTAGAACTTGAAGAGGTTCAAAAATTCACAAATATAGTTTATCCATTAGATGTACATGAGTCTGATTCCACACCCGCTAAGGGACAAACTCTTGATCAGGATATAGAGACTCTTAAGGATATTTCAACTCAATATCACTCTTGTAGGATCATTCGACCTCCTAGAAGGTACAAATCTATGATTATTAATCAAGTATTTCTAATCGAGGATGAAGGACTTACAAATTATATAGATGTAAAGTCAAGTGCCGACTCAAAGAAATGGCATGAGGCTAGGGAATTCGAGATGAACTCGATGTAAGTGAATAAGGTTTAGACCTTGATTGACCAGCCTGATGGGATAAAATCCATAGCTTGTAAATGAGTTTACATGAAAATGTCGACATTGATGGAAACATCCATTACATACAAAATAAGGCTAGTAACAAAAGGTTATAAACAAATATAAGGAGTTGGCTTTGATTAAACTCTTTAGCCTGTAGCTATGCTAAAGTCCATTCAGATTTTGCTTGTAATACGTACATACCATGATTATGAGTTATGATAATGGATGTCAAATTACATTTCTTAACATGAACTTGCAAGAAGACATGTAATGACACAACTCAAAGGTTTTGAATCCAAATATGCTTATAAGGTATACAAGTTTTATCAATCCGTGTATAAAAAATGAAGACGAAACGTGTGTTTATAAGAAGATAGTAGGATCATTGTCGTATTCCTGATATTATATATAGATGACATATTATTAATAGGAAACGACGTGATTATGTTTCAATCGTTGAAATTATGGTTGTTGAAGAATTTCTCCATGAAAGATCTGAGAGAAGCAAACTGGTTTATAGAGATAAATCCAGAAGATTACATGCTCTAGGGAAAAAATGAACTAAGAGTTCAAAGATATATTGATGCTAGCTTCCAGTGAGATTAGAAGATAGTCAGTCTTAATCCGAATATATGTTTACTCTTAATATTTGGGTGGTTAACAACCGTTGATTCAATAACAGAAGCCCAATACACCATTGCTTTAGAAAAAGCAAAGAGTTGTGGTCTAGATCAAGAAGTTCATTAATGACCTTGGAGTAGTTTCTAACATTGTTAATCCCATGCCTATGTATTGTAATGACAATGGAGCCATCGTGCAAGCGGAGGAACTAAGGTCTCATTAATGCACCAAACTATGTTAAGACGATATGATCCCATTAGAGAGATAATACAAAAAAATGACGTAAAGAAAGAACGAGTTCCCACAATTATAATATTGCAGATTTATTGACAAAGAGTTGTTGCAGTATAAAGATTATTATCATGTAGACTCTTATTGTATTAGATACATAAATGATTAGATCTAGTGCAAGTGAAAGTTTGTAAGTGTTATGTCCTAAGTCTAATTAATTTTGAACATAGACATTAATATATAATTGATGCATTTTATTTATGTTAGATATATTATTTAATTAAATTAATATTCTAATAAATTAAAAATATAGTCCGTAGATTCAAGTCTTGGAAACTTGTTAATTCAATGAGTTATGATTGTGAGATACAAATTATTTATAACTGAATCTTAAATCATCCATGACAGATATCGTTAATATGGACAAATTATCACGTGTGACATTTTTTATTTGTGAAGTAAGTAGCTGATCTCACGAACTAAAGTGTGGTGACACTTAGATGAACAAGTGAATGTTTTGTTCTATAACAAAACAATGGAAACCCATTAGAGAGATTACATATGGATAGCTATCTAAGTGTCGTGATTAATCTCTAACGTTCGGTAGTCTCACAAGCTAAAGTGTGGTGACACTTGAATGAACACGTGGATGTTTTGTTATAGAACAAAACATTGGAGACCCGCTGGGAGATTCCACATGGATAACTATCTGAGTGTTAGTGGTTAATCTCTAACGTTCGGTAGTGAAATTGGTCATTTTGATTTGAGGTCATTATAGTGCCTTATATGTGTACAATCATGCTTTTAATGATGTTGGATGCTACTCTGCCAATAGTCGCTAATACGATATCGTTCATGTATTTCGAAAATCATATGAAAGTTGTGAATGATCAATTCAGAATTAGTCACTCCTAGATAGTAAAACATTATGAACTATATTTCATTTAATTAAGATGATAACAAAATTCTTGGACAATGTGTACTCATAAGTCGAAAAGACTTACATTGACTTAATAGTGGAATGAAAGACATGATCGATAATCAAGATTCACACATTTTATATCTCGTAATTGATCGGATCATATTGACGAAGTCATTATAATTTCATGGTAAACAAACAAATTTGGTTTTGTCTTATCACGTGACATTTCATGTCACATGTGTCGCCCTAACACAAGTTTAGATGTCAAATATTTCTATATGTCAATTTGGGATGACGAATATAAATTAATTAATTTAGGTGAATTATTGATAAATTAAAAATGATGTTTTATTTTATCTTATTTTGATTAGATCAAAATAATAATTCATGTCGTTATCAATCGTGATATGGAACATAATAGAATACGAACAAAGGTAAACTAGGAGAATGAAATATACTAATTAATTAATTGACAAGTGTCGGATAATTAATTAATTAATGACCACGTTTAATTAATTAGAATAATTAAATATTGGATTGAGTTAAGTTTAAGTGTCGGGCTAAGTCCATTTGAACTTTTATTAATAAGATGTTAGGGCTGAGAAAACGTAACAAAAACCATTAGAGGCTAAATAATCGGATAGCTGTCGATTGCAGATCATGATTGTTTGTGTTTAAGATAAGCAAACGAGTTTCTAAAATTCAATATAAGTATAATTCTTATCACAGTTTATTTCTAAATACAAAGAAGATCTTTGGTGAAAATTGAAATTTTTTTTTGATGTACATGATTAAGAAATTATCAACAAAACACCTCTCGAGGATTTTCTCCATCAACGATCTTTTTTAACTAGTCGGTAACCGTGAAAAATCCATCAAGAATAAGAGTCTACATATGCATCAATCAATTGCTAACAGTGTAATCCATAAATCCATTGCAATTTGTACATACCCCTGATCCAAATGTCTTCTTTATCAATAATTTGAGCTCTTAGACCCTAGCAAAGAAGGGAATTTCTTCATCCTAATGATCTATTCATCAGTTTTTCAATCGAACCACTTTTTTAATAGCGCTGCAATAAATTTTCAGTGTTTTTCTATATTCGTGCAGTGTATTAATGACCCGTCACTACTCTATTCGTATTTGATTAGCAATGTGTGTTGCAGATCCGTGTATAAAGTTGGTTTTTTTTTTTGCTTGTGCACTTATATACGCGCGTTTACAAATGTTGTAGAGCCATTATATATATATATATATTTAGTGAAGTAGAGGTAGAGAAGCAATTAGCGTGCCTAAATAATTATCTAAATGTTTAGTTTGGTCAGTTGCAAAAGAATTTGTAAAGATTAGGAAGCGGTCAAATGAATCAATAGCCGGTTGGATTGAATGGAATTCATACCATCTCTCCCTGGGCATACCTGTTCGTAATAGCTCCATGAAAAATTATACAAGCCATCCTTTGATTTCTAAATGCTACAATGTAATAATATAAATATATTAAGGACTAAATTGTAAAATTCTAGCACAGTTTATAAGCAATTTATGGCTACGTACATTTACCCCACAACTTTTAAAATCTAGATTACAGTTTAATTGCATTAAAGATTAATAATCTTTACACATTATCACATTTGTGTTTCAAACTTATTTTCAGTGCATTATTATTCTCAAACTAACATAAATTGTTCCTAACTATGATTTCTTGTTCGCGTGCAAATAAAAAAGAATAAAAAATTCAAAAAAGTAATTTATTATCAGTTTATTATTATTTTTGGGTTCTTGTGTGAGTTAGATACAAAACTTGGACAAAACATTGGGAAACATTCTCTAACCTCTTAATATCATATCAAATCATTATATTCATCAATAACAAGAGGCCAACTATTATATTTTGTGAGAGAAGATCAAACATTAACAAGAATTGAATGCCATTTACATCAAGAATTGCTTTTTTACATTGGATGAAATGACTCTATTATTTATTTATTTTAATTCAAGCCTAATAGTTTAATATTTCTTACGTTTCTTGATTAATTTTGTATTCTCATACATTATTTAATTGGTTGATCGCCAATTAGATATTTAGTTGCTTGTAGTAGTGTAGGAGACTCACAATAAATTTAAAATGTAACAAGGTTAACATACTAGCAAAATATGTTAGGGATAACAATATCGCATGTGCAATCATACAGATAATCTGAAATTTAATGCGTTTAAATTATTCAAATTTATACCTGGAATATATTTGGGTGTGACTAGAATAAAATTAATTTCTCGTGGGAAAAAAGTTAAATACCATTTATTTACCGAATGTCGAAAATTCATGAACGGAACTAGATTACATAATTTAGAATTGATAACGATAACAATAAGTTGATTCGAAATAAATCAAGTTTTATATAATTCTTAGAGTAATTTAGCAAAATCGCAAAATCAAAATCTTTTTTTTTCCCCCTCACTTAATTCGAATTTCATACAAAACAAGTAGATTTCGACTAAATTTATTCTCTCTTGGGATGATACTCTCAACCCATCAAATATATTACTTATCAACAATCCCGTATGTTTGCGAGATTCGCACGANTGCAGCCGATGCAAGACTGAAAACTCTCTTTTCAAACCACCATAAATAGCCGTAACAATAAAATCAAGCTAATGACTATAAATAAGCACTTATTGGGAGGCAACCCAATTTTATTTCTTTTTGCTTATTTTACATTTTAGATAGATGATTAGTAATATTTATTACTTTTAGTAATATATAGTATTTTCATCCCCATATTTTCCTTTAGGGTGTGTTTGAAATTATTATAAATTGTTCAAGGCTATGATTAATTTTTAATTATCTTGATGGAGCATGACACCTAAAAGCACGGGATAAAGGGAAATGACATAATAATTGATCCAACACTTTCACCCAGTCCATAAACATTCAGATTGATATCTGAGAGTATTTAGCTCCCTTCTTTGCCCTTAACTTTTATTTATTATTTGTTATATTTTTAAACATCAAGGGAAATGCTTGTTGTAAGTTTGGGGGTGGGAAACATCGAATATTTATCTATTTTTACTACCTTGTGTGCTTGTTTGAGTGCAAAAAATAAAAAATCAAAAAATCAAAAGAGTAGTTTATTATTAACTTTATTATTGATTGTGTGTTTGTGTGAGTTAGATAAACTTGCCTGTTATGATGCATATATTTGAATAATATGTCAAACTATAAATTGTGAAAAAGTTACATGCTGGTTAATTTATGTTTATTCATGTGAAACTTGATATTTCTATACAGAAGATTTATATTTTGCATTATAAAAGATTAATTGATTCAAAATTTTGTATAGGTTGAAAAAAAAAATAATAGACCTTAGATGTTAAACCCAAACAATCACTAAATTGTACATCATTAAACCAATTCTATTATAATTTGAGGGTGATTGAGATATTGTAGGAAGACAATGCGATAAATGTGAATTTCGTGTGTTTAAATTTTGTGTAGATTGTCTAATGCCAATAAAATGAAAATTTTGTGAAAATCTTAAGTGAGGGTCGATTATTTAGAATACGAGTTTAATTAGGGGCATTGCACATATCATAGCATAAAAAGGGAACAAACTGTCTTGTTGTGAAGCTATCCTAAAAGATCACAATGAAGACATTTATTGAAAATCCAAGAAAAAAAAAACTCAAAAGGGGATTAAACTAGTACATGAAACAGAACACTCACAAGCTGCATGAAATAGAAGACGCACTATATGGCTTGATTAAACCTTAAACACTTGCTTGAGAGAATTAGATCTTTGACAAAGGATTATTCGTTTAGTTAATTTTTGGATGTTGAAGCAATTTAAAAATAAGGAGAATCCTCATTTGTTGATGTGCTGAGTTATAATTAGTAAAATTTAACCAAACTAGTTAGGGTGATGATTAGTATATGAAATTCAAAGTTAGAGTAAAACTTAGGGAAAAAGATTAAAATAATAAATTTTGGGATGTACATTTTACGAGAGAAGAAATGATAAATTTCACCATTGAGGGTTGTGAATTTATGATGTTTTACAAGAATTTTCACACACATGTTGGTTTTGTATTGAATAAGTAGAAATTAAATTTAGCAATAAGATTTTGAAGTGTTTTATAGTTTAAATAAGAAAATTTCAATCCTGAGACCAAAGGCAAATTATCTAACCATATTTGTTTAAAATTTTTGTTTAAGTTATAGTTTTGTTTGAAGACAAACATGTGTTCAAGTTTTGAGGTGTTTGATAAATGTATTTTGTATACTTATTTAGGCTATTAAACTGGGGTATTTGTTGTTGATTTCGATGAATTATAACTTAATTATGTGTTAATTTTGTTTGTTATGTAAAACTCGATACAAATTGATTGGATTGGACAAAAAGAGTAAAAAGGGCAAAACGATCTTAATCCAAAGTTTGAGGACCAAAGTGTAAAATATCCGATAATTGATCCAGACAATAAAATGATGATTGAAGATCACATAGAATCAATTAGAAGCAATTAGAAGTCAAATGAGTGAAGAATTGAAATATAATCAATTTCCAGCCAAAAAAAGTTATACTCCAGGTTTTCAACCTCAAATTTAGACTCGTGTTTCGCATAGTAAACATTCGAATTGAAAAAATACTATTTCTAGAAGAATTGTAATCCTTTGAGTTAAAATTCTAACAGACTTTGAATCACCTCGATCGGATATCCTGAGAGAGAAATTATGACAAACATACTGACATTTGTGCAGATAATCAATTCCTCGAGCGAGCGTGTAAGGAAGTCCGGGGAGCTATGGTGCAAATTCCTTTTTAGTCGAAATTCTTCTTGAATTTTAATTGTAATGCAATTTTAACCTGATTTTTGGCTCCTATGAATACAAAACTTGGGCAAAATATCAAACAATTCTCTTTCATCTCTTAACACCATAACAAATCATCAAATTCATAAGGACAAGGCCAATTGTTATATTTTGATGGAAGATCAAATCCTAGAAAGAACCGAATGCCAATTACATCAAGAAATTGAATATTTCATCCTTAAATTTGAATATCAATATAAGTGATATTTCTCTATTATTCTTCTTGGAATTTGTATAAAATCACGCTAATTTAGATCCCTTTTTGTATTGGATATAGATGAACCATATTATTTAAATATATTCAAGACAAGTAGTTAGTTTTTTTTTTTTGTGTGCTTCTTGATTAATTTTGTATTCACATTGCATGATTTAAAAGATTATCACTAATTAGATAATTAGTTACTTGTTGTAGCGTTGGAAGACTTAAATAAGTTTAGAACGCAACAACTCAAACAATAGATGTTAAGAATAATATTATCGTACGTGTAATCATATAGAAAATTTGAAATTTAGTACGTTCTATGAATTGCATAGTATGCAGCAAGAGGAGACAATGCTAAGAATCAATAAACTCATTTTGTTTATATTATGAGTTATCAAGGAGTTGGAAATAAATATAAGAAAATGTCTGAAAAGGCCATTAAGAAATGACTACTAATGATAAATAAGTCTTCTATCCAAATCCACAACAAGTAACATAACAAAGATACATGCTATTTCTATTGCAAGTCTGGGCACCATAAAAGGGTCTGCCTCAAATGTACTGCATGATTCAAAACTAAAGGTAAGATTATTACTTATGCATGTTTCGAATCTAATTTGGAAAAAGTTCCTTATAATACTTAATAAATTGATTCGAATATACCACTTATGTTACCAATACAATATAGGGATTCCTTTCAATTCAGATCATAAATCTAAATGAAAAGTTTGTTTTCATGGGCAATCGAATCAAAGCTTCAGTTGATGCCATTGAAACCTATCGTTTAATTTTAGATACTGGACATCAGTTAGATTTATTTCAATCTCTTTATCTACATTCTATTTCTCACAATTTAGTTTTCTCATTGAAACTTGATTCTGCTGGATATTTCTATAATGGTGAAAATGGATGTTTAAGTTTGTTTAAACAAAATCATCTTATCGGTTTCGTTATTCTTTGTAATGGCTTATTAAATTAAAGCTTGATAACCTTTTGTTGAGAACCTTGCATTATAATGCAGTACTAAACGCAGTTTATTGAATGAATGATCTGCTAACTTGTAGCATAAATGTTTAAGTCATATATTCAAGGAAATGATGGAAAAAAAATGAAATTCTTCCTGACTTGGATTTCACCGATCTTGGAACCCGTGCAGATTTTATTAAATGTAAACAAACCAAACACACAAAAAAAGAGTCACAAGAATTAGACAACTTCTTGAGGTAATACACACCGATATATTTGGGGCTGTTGATATTCCATCCTTTCGTGGAGAAAATTATTTTATCATCTTTATTGACAACTTTTCTCGATATGGTTACGTATCCGCTGCATTACAAGTCTCAAGATGTGAATGCTTTAGAGATCTTTATCAATGAAGCTGAACAACAATTAGATAAAAAGGTGAAAATTATTAGATTTGATAGAGGTGGTGAATATTATGTAAAGTATGATAAAATTGGACAACACTCTGGTTCATTTGCTAAATTTCTTGAAAGACGTGGCATATATTCTCATTACATTATACCAGATACACTATAATAGAACGGTGTAGCTAAAAGACGTAATCATATTTTAATGGAAATGGTTAAGTGTATGTTAAGTAAATCTTCTTTCCTATTTTTTGTGGATCTATTCGTTAAAGGCTGATATTTATTTGTAGAACTTGGTTCCTAGTAAAGTAGTTCCAAAAGACTCTTTGAATTGTGGATTGGAAGAAAATCCAGTTTAAAGCACCTGAACGTTTAGGGTTTGCCTGCCAAAAGCAAGAATTTATAATTCACATGAAAAGAAACTAGAATCAAGAACAATTAATGGATTTTTCATTGGTTATCCAGAAAAGTCAAAGGGGTGGAGATTTTATTATCCTATCCATATTACTGAATTTTTAAAACTAAAATGCTAGGTTCATTGAAAATAGCAAACTTAATGGGAATGTAGAACCAAAAAATGAGAAAATACAAGATACTCCTCAAATTGTTGAATGGCGTGACAATGTGTGAGAACAACAAATAAATTATCAAGCACCTCACAATGAAGTTGCTAATAATGAACCTACACTAAATGAACCACAAGAAATAGTATTAAGAAGGTCACAATGGCAACTTCTACCTACTATTGTTGATGGTTGTGTGGTTTACCGACAAAAGTTTGAATTTGACTTAGGAATTATTGATGATGATCCAGTTTCAATTTCGCATGCTATTAAGAGTGCTAATTTTGATAAGTGGTTAGATACTATGAAAGATGAGTTGAAATTTAGAACATAATGATGTCTAGGATTTTGTCTAATTACCTGAAATGTGTAAAAAAGTTAGGCGCAAATGGATCTTTAAGACTAAGCGTTGTGTCGAACGATTAAAAGTTAGATTTGTTGCCAAATGTTTTACTCATAAAGATGGCATTGATTATAAGGAAAACTTTTTTGCCAATTTCCAATAAAGACTCACTCATAATTATAATGATTTTAGTAGTTTATTATGACTTAGAGCTACATCAAATGGATGTGAAAACTACATTTCTAAATGAAAAATTGGATGAAGAAGTTTATATGGATCAACCTAAATGTTTTATAGCTGAAAGAAAGGTACGCATGCTGTATAAGTTAAACAAATTAATATACGAACTTAAACAAGCTTCCCGTCAATAATATCTTAAGTTTGACTATTCAATTACTTACTTTGATTTAAGGAAAACATTGTTCATCATTGTATTTATCTAAATGTCTGAATGTTGACATAGATAGTTTTACGAATATATTATTGTAATATAATTATTGAATTTCTCATTCCATATCATGTTAACTGAGTACCAATATCGTAGTACTAAGGAAGGAATTATGTTAAAATAATAGTGTACAACTTCATTACTTTTATTGATCTTTACTTAAAGATGATATATTAAGTGACCAATGTACGAGATATTTTAGCTTATAATATGCGCATTACGTTATAGACCACATAACGAGCCAATGAGAGAATTTAAGACCAAATAATTGTGGCCCACATAATATTTTCTAAATTGTACACTTTGATGGAAAGTGGGTAGTTTTAAAGCCCATTAGAAACTGTCCCTCTCTGCCCATAAATGTGAATGTGTCCCATCAAATTATACATGTTCAATTACAGAGAGGAAAATAGAGAACATTTTCTTGATTTTTCTTGTTTCTCTTTATTTTGCAGGTCCAAATTTTATGATTAATCATTATGATTCAAGGAATGTTTCTTGATTAATTTATTTATATGTAAAAATCATAGAATTCTAAAAGTCTTGATATTAAGGTTGAATTGCTCATAGTTCGCACCCACATCTATACACAAGTTAAAAAAAAAAAAAATCTTCTTGGCACAATTGGAAAATTAGGACCTTCTGAAAATAACTTGTAGAAAAATCCGAAAGGGGTTTGTCATACTCAATAGCATAGTTATAAAACTCGGCTTGGACCGATAGTTCGGACTCGGGCCCTTAACCAGGGCGAGGAGAATAATTTGATAAAAGTGCAAATGATTCGGTCAAAAATGAAATTTGACTGGTGATTTTTATATTAAATAGGTCCGATGGATTGGTTTAACCAAATTTCTAAAGTTTTTCATTAAATTTTTTGTGTTCAAAAGATTTGAACCTTGGACTTAGCCAGTGGGGTGCAATAGTTGCATATATATATATATATATAGTCCTAATTTTAATTAAAATGAATTGAATATTTAACAAAGTAATCTAAAAATATATAAGTAATTAATGAAAAATAATTTAAAAACTTTAATTATATCTCAAAGAAAAAATATACTTTAAAAAACTTTTAGAATTTTTAAGCAATGACCAATCGATCCAACTACTAACCCACAGCTTTGATCAATAACCCAAGACCTAATACCTCAAATTGATGACCGGATCTAATAAGTATGCTCAACATACTATTTTAAATTTAAGAAAATATTCTTCATTAACAAACATCTTATCTAATGAAGATAAGATGATAATATATAATGTTCTTGGGCTGCTATGAGCTCTTGAGGCCACCACGTCAAAGGTTTTAGGAAGGTTAACATGTGAATATTTCTAATTTAAGACAATATATGAGCTGTGTACAAGTAACCTCCGAGGATTAGCTCGCAAAAAGAGTCATCCTTGGCAATATATGAACAGTTTTAACTTCCGCCACCACTCAAATCTTAGCGGGCGTTGCTAAAATATCAATCACAATAATCTTTCCACCGACGGCACCTGCACAAACTCTTCCCGGCCTGTAGCTATGTTCAGCATCTTCCAGATGCTCTGATGACGTGATCAGCTTCTCCCAGTAATCATTTTCTGCATTATACTTGTTCAATGAACCATTTACCTGATCTACTTATAAGGATTTTGCTATTTGTACACCACAATCCCCTCACAATAGAGGGGGCCCACGACCAATAAAAAAATAATAGGCCTCCTACCATGAGGGGCTGTACCCTTGGGTGTGTGCACATAGCAAAACCCTCTACCAAATATAGAAAATCACCCCATACACGGTAGCCAGTCCTTTCCATCCGGCAGGCATTCCCCGTGGCATTTCTTCTCCTTGATTTGTCAAGATATCATAAACAAGCCCGTCTTTGGGGGCTATTCCATTTATATTTACCATGCAAAGCTTTCCTCTATACTCAAGTGCTTCCACAGCTTTTCTCCTGAACTTTCCATCTTGAAGTGAAGCCATCTGCTCCCAGTTCCATCTGGTATCCTTCTTGTTCATGTCCCATTTCTCGACAGACTGCGGTACATCGCCATGGTACTGCATACCAATACCACTTGATATATATACGGAACCCTGCGCAGAACCAGCGATGCACCACGGGCGTGGATTAGACATTGGAGGGCCAAAAGACCAGTTGCTGGATAAAGGGTCGAAGACTAATGGATGACTGAATGCTGGGAGAACGTTGTGGGTGGTGCCGGCTATCAAAACTAAGCGCCCTGACGCTGCTAGCTAGATACTGGATGGGGAGAATTTTATATAATAAAGAGGGATGCCGATGGAGGAGGAGCAAAGGTTGCTCGATTGGAGGACTAGGCAGCATCCTCCACCCTGACGAAATAGGATCAAAACAGCTGAATTCTACAGAATTTTGTCGCGAAAGAACAGTGTAAAGAGAGCACAATTAAGGAAAAGAAGGTGAGTAAATTAAGCGCCGCCATGAACGGCAAACTCTGTAGAGAACAGAAGGGTGGAGACTGAAAAGTGGAAAGACAAATCTGAGCAACGTGATTTGGAAAACCTGCAAGTAAAACATTCTCAAATTCTACCTCCACTTTCTGATTATTTTCTTCATTTTTTTAATTGTGTATTCTGCACTGTTTTGAACAGCAATATTCATGATTTTCTCGATTGGACAATGGTAAACAGGCATATATATATATAGATGGAGTTAGCAGGTATTGATTTTTGCTTCCTCCCTAAGTCATATTCTGATTATAAGTGGGAGTAACAAATGCAAAAATCTTACATTTTAATTATTGGAGGGGAGTGTCCTAAAAGAAGAAACTTTTGATCAACTTGCCGGGAAAAGTAAGAAACTAAGCGCATGTTTGGAGCCTATTAATTCGATAAAATGTGTTATTATATAAGAGAAATGCTACATGTACAAACTGTATTTACATATTGAATTACATAATGCCAGTTCTCAGGTTTCATTTGATTTTGGACATACATAAAAGAAATGCTACATTGACTGTATTTATTCCTCAGTTTGTTTCCATTTTTCTTGCTCATTTTAATGAAAATTCCAGCCATTACTTGGTCCATAGCAGCAACTTTTGACTTCACCATCTCATAGTAGGACCCATGGGTTGGAAAAATGGGCCAAAAAATTAATTCTTGAGTACAAATAATGGGAAACAAACTGAGTGTATATACTGATTTACTGATGCCAGTTGGCAAGATTTCAATAGATTTTGAACTTATAAAAGAGAGATGCTTTATGTACATATGTATTTGTAAGATGTCGGGCAAAATTTCATTGGAGTTGAACAAAAAATAAAGTTAAATAAATAATCGAATCCTGTCCTCTTAGCACCTGTAAATTCATTCGTATAAAAAATTTGTATAAGTAACATTTTTTTATTATATAATACATTCTTCTGTAGCATGATAAACGGGCAAGGACCGGTGGCCCCATCATATTCCCACTTAAAGTTTTAAAAGTTCTGCATTATCCTAACTAATCGGGGTAGAACTAGGGTTGGTTATGGTCCGATTCGAATATTCGGATCAAATGATCTGAACCCTATTTTTTGAGTATTTAGTAAGTGAAACCGTTGAGTCCAAATTTAATTAAGGAACATTTCATGTTCGGTTTCATTCAGTTTGATTTGATTCTATCCGGTTCTCGAGTTCTGTTCAATAATTAAATTTTTTATATTTACAACAACGCTATATTAAGTCGACTACGACAAATTCAATCTTAACTCTTACAAAATAACTTAATTCAATCTCGTAATATCTTTTAAGCATTTTTTCTTGATAAATTTGACTGTTAAAATCACAAGAAGAGAAAGATAGTGAGTTCACAATAATAGAACGTCAGAAACGAAATTACGGCAGAAGAATAGATTTGGGTAAAATTTAGATCAATTTGAATATGGTGGACTAGACTAGAAATAAAAATAATGAAATTATATTTTGAATTTAAGCTAAATTAATTTGTTAGCAAATTTATTTAGGAAAAAATTAAACAATTTGACTTATTTAAAACAAAAAATTTTAAAAAAGGACGTAGATTCGGTTCTTATTCGATTTTTTGATTTTTTGGTCTAGTTTCGAATCAAACCCGTTGATTCTCAATTCAAATGCCCGTTTGGGTATTTAACTTAAGAAGAATCGCTTGATTCAGATCCAATTCAATTAGGGAGTTTTGTCCTTGATAGAACTTTTCGGAGCACTTGCATGAAAAGTTACTCTATTGATATTTACTATATCTAAAATGACTTTAATACCCTTATAGCAAGTATTGGATTAATTTCTACATTTTCCTTAAAGGAAAACAAATGTTAACTGATAAATATTTTTTATACGATCATCTATATTCTTAAATTATCTTAAAATTGATTTAGTTGACAAATTTCTAGTCATTTTAGTATATATTTTGTTTTCTTAAGTGAAATTCCTAATTTGGAGAAGAATCAAGCAAAAGGAAGAGACTGTGTGTGTTTGGACAAAAGGATAGAATTGTACAAGGACTGGGAAGTATTGTGACGCGACAGGAAGGATTAAAAAGTTAATTGAAAGAACCAAAACTAGAGCGTGGAAAATTTCAGGGACCAAAAGTTGAAGAAAGTTAAAGAATAGTAACCAAATGTGCTAAATTCATAAACGAGGACCTGAGCATATACACACAAGTTTAGTGGAAGATCATCGAAATTTGCAGGATGGTTTCACTATTTTGGGAAGAAGGGTTTGCGAGTACATGCTAGAATTGAATAGAAAATTTAAAAATAGTATCAAGAGTGGTGCACCAGTCCCTTGGCACCAAGGGAGCTAAATACCGTGCTTGTTGAGGAAACATGATTTTATGCTACCTAGGATATTTTAGACTTGTATTAGGACTTTTAAGTGATACATACACACACATATATCCCATATCTCGGATTACATGAAGGTGAAGAAGGTGCAATTCAAGGTTTTTTGAGCATATTCAAAATTAAGGGTCGTACTCATCTTTCTCATCACTTATTCCAGGTTACGTGTTTCGTCAAAAAAAAAGAAAAGAAAAACTCGAACTCTTTGATTTTAATGATATCCAAGTGAACTCTATGTCATTGGGATTGCGATGAAACCTTGCGAATTTTTTTATTTTAAGATTGCTCGTTTTTGTTATAATTGTTTATGTTGGTTGATTGTTTATTATGCATTATTCTGTTTTGATGCTTAATCATTATTGAAGCATATTTGTCATTTATATTATTTTCGATAGAGGTTCGGTATAAATTTAGTATATGGTAATAAAAAACATAGGGTCCTATAATAGATAGAGATATTAATCTATACTATATAAACTGTGGATAATGAATTTTGTGATTGATTACATATTTATATGTTCGCATATGATTAGTTCACATTTAAGGTTGAGTTCATCTAGGTAAATATTTTTGATTAATTTCGAATAATTGATATTCAACCTACTCAAGAAATAATTATCAATGGGTAATTGAGAATTGAATAAGGATTACAACGGTGGATTCAGTATTCTAGTGTCTCTCTTGATTTGAATTCCATACTAAGGATCATACTAACATGCAGAAACAGATTTAGGATCGGATGACAAATCGGGCTAATACGTAAAAAAAAATAAAAATAAAAAAATAATAATA
>CAIGRP010107226.1:0-27095 GCA_903798385.1 Fraxinus cuspidata | reverse complement strand
TTCTTTATTTTTCTTCATTTTTTTTTATTTAAATAGAAGGGTATATTGGTCATTTTACGTCAAAAAAGTGAAAAAGGATGTCTTCCGCAATGAAACATTGAAATAAGGGTGAAAATGCCAAAAAAATGAAACTTAGGGACGTTTTCCGCAAGAAATGCCAAACGTAGGGACGTTTTGTGCTATTAACCCAAAAAAAAAATAGACGAAGTGCCTACTTGACATGAAAAATGAAAGTTTTAAGGATTATTTTAGCACGAGAAAAACGCGTACACATTTCTCTCTCTAAACGGACAATCCGAAGAACCCAATATACTATCTCTCTCTCCACAACAATCCCATCTCTCTATAATTCATTCAGTATTACTGCCAGTGTAATAACTGTCTCTTTCTATCTCTACATATCTTCTTTTTCTGGTTCTCAGTAAAATATTGTTAAATAAAGAGAAAAGTTCTGCTCTGTTTTTGCCTCTCTCCCCCTTTTCTTGGTTTTCTCAGCTCACGATCCTTTAATGGACACCCTTTAGAGTATAGACTCATCCATCAGGTAAATATCTGGTTTTTATTCATTGAATATACATAAAATTCCTCCCTTTGATCGATAAGTGTACTTCTTTCCTTTAATGGACACCCTTTAGAGTTTAGACTCATCCATCAGGTAAATATCTGGTTTTTATTCATTTGAAAATACATAAAATTCCCCCCTTTGATCGATAAGTGTATTTTCTTCCATTTTCAGTGACCCAAAAAGAAATAAAAGAAAAAAGAAATTTTTTTCTCCCGGGGAGTTTGATTACGACTTGCGAGAGCATTTGATCATGGCGGTGGTGGAAAATGCGGGTGTTAACGTGGACAATCGGGCCGACTCGGACGTGCCCCAAGACGACGCCGCTATGGATAATCATCATCATTACCATCAACAGCAGCAGTCAACAAAGGCTTCCGTTAATCAGAAGTCAAAGAATACGGCCGACCAAAATCTCCACCTGATGGTTCAGAAAATGTCTTCTTCACAATCCAACAATCAGCCGTACAGTATCAATGGAAATGGAGTGTCAAAGGCTAATATTACTGGCAGTAATAACCAGAGTCATCAGAAAATGAATGGTGAAGATGATAGCAGCGAGGGGTTTAAAAGAGAGATGAGGGATTTGGAGGAAATGCTGTCAAAATTGAACCCGATGGCCCAGGAATTTGTGCCACCGTCTCTTGGGGCGGCGTACCATGGACTGGTGGTACCGCCGGCACAAGCTGCAGGGCAGTACGATTATAATGCTAATGTGTTTTTAATTCAGCAGCAGGTCAACTCTGGAGTTCCGAATGGAAATTCTACTAGGAGGGTTGGTATTCTATCAGATATCCTTCTTGTTTTATTCTGTTGTTATTTTGGCGTCTTAGTAATGTCTGTTTGGTTTACAAGGACAATGAAAGAAATTAATGGATGAACCTGTGTAGAGCTTAATCAATTTTATTTCCCTTCTTCATTGCGTAGAATGAAACATGGTGACAGTAAATTTTGTACCATCTTAGTTGAGCTTATATTGCGAGACTCAAACTATTTGGAATAGTAGATTGATGGAGGATATGGGGTTAAAAAATGAGGAAAAAATTTGGATTTGCGTGTAATAATATTTTATCGAAGAATGTGTAGGTGAAAAGAAGAGAGAAAAATGTATTTTGAAAAAAAATGGGAATCAAACAAGGAATAAGGATGGGTGTTTGACTAAAGGAAGATGTTTGATTTTATTGATGGTTTTGGTGTTTAATGCAATGTACAGAAGAACAATGGCTATGGTCATGGGAAGCGGAGGATAAATAGTCGAACAAGTATGGCACAGAGAGAAGAGGTCATTAGGAGGACTGTGTATGTATCTGATATTGATCATCAGGTAAAGAGACTTTAGAGTTGGTGGATTATGTTATTTTAGGTACTTTGGTTTATTTTAGTAATGGTTATTATGAATGTAGGTTACTGAAGAGCAACTCGCAGCGCTTTTCATTGGTTGCGGACAGGTACAACATCTTTCCACATGCTGCAAGAAACTATATTTATGCTGGCTTAACATTATGTTCTAACATCTTATCCACATTGTTGGTGCCGAAGGTTGTTGATTGTCGTGTTTGTGGTGATCCCAACTCTGTACTTCGTTTTGCCTTTGTTGAATTCACTGACGAGGGTATGTCATTCAAGGTGATGGTTTGGTTGTGTATTTTGGAAAACCTTTGGGTTAATTACATTGCGTTGTTTCCCAGTGCAGAAGGTGCAAGGAATGCTTTGAGCTTGGCTGGAACTATGCTCGGATATTATCCAGTTAGAGTGCTGCCTTCAAAAACTGCGATTGCACCTGTTAACCCTACGTTCTTGCCACGGGTGAATAATTCATTAGTCGTTGCCATCTTTATTTCTTATGTCACGTGTTATTTAAATTTGAATTGTTTCAAAGACTAAGATGATACGAACATTTGTTTTCTTTGCTGTGATTTTAGTCTGAAGATGAAAGGGAGATGTGTGCAAGAACTATTTACTGTACAAACATTGACAAAAAGGTAGTTCTGCGATTTGAAATCTATTTTTTGGTAACAATCATTTATTGGGCCACATGGTCATCGTGTAACACGTGTTTGACGCAGGTTACTCAAGCTGATGTCAAACTCTTTTTTGAATCCATTTGTGGAGAGGTTTGTAGTTGCTTGTGTAATTTAAATAATATTTCCTTTGAATCCTAACTACATTTTAAGGAATATGTTATCTCCCACAGGTTCTGCGCTTGAGGTTGCTTGGTGATTATAATCATTCAACCCGTATAGCTTTTGTGGAGTTCGTAATGGTAAGTACCATAGGCTTCTCCATCATTTTCTGAGGAATATGTTCTTCTCAATGATTTCAACTCAAAATGGTTACTTCTTCCTGGCACAATTTTGAGTAAATTCTCCCTAGGTTCTTTGCCAATTAAATTTGATTCAGCTATCAGCCTTTTGAATAATCGTTAAAATTTTAATTTTTGCTTTGATAATTGAAGTTATTGATGAATCAAGTTGGCAATTTATGGCTCCACGGATATGCATGTTCCAGTCAGAAATTGTTTACGGATGCTTATCATTCTATTATATTTGCAAATGGGTTTCTAGAGCTGATCTGAATCTCTCAAGCTTATGCTATTTCCTTTCTGGCGCTCTATAGATAGAAACAACTTTTTTTTTTGTTGGATTTATGTACGATACTTATAATCTAATAATGATGCTTATTTAGCCCTTTTTTGTCTCCCATTCTTTTAAACTCTTTTTTTTACGTACTTATTTTCAACCACAAATTCACACAGTAAAATATTCTACACTTCAATCCAAAACCGTTTCCTACTTTTTAGCCCCACATTCTCTAAAAAATAACTATTTGAACAATGTTTTTCCAAATAAATGGCCACCAAACAAGGGGCTAAGACCCCAAATCTAATACCAATTATATTTACACAAATGTTTTTTACTTAGGCCAATGGTAAAAGGCATATAATTTCATTTATTTGTCCTTCTGGTCTTGATACTCGTCAAAATTCAACCGCTCTCTCAACTTTCTATTATATGCACTACCACCATATATCCGTCTTTCTGGTAGGTTCTTGCTTCTATTTGTCATCTTCAGCTCCTCTCTGAACCCATTTTCTTCTTTTTCCCTTGAATCTTATTTTCTTTCTTATTTTGCTCAACTGTATATTGTTTAATTGAAGCAGTCCTTTCTGCCAATAAAAGTCATTGGAAATGAGGGTTTATGTTTTATACCAATTTGTTTCTAGGAAAGAACTTTTGGCTCGATATGTTTAAACTTTTTGCTAGTCCATTGGCCAACAGTAGAAGGGAAAAAATTTCAGTTATATTTTCTCCCTGTCGTCACTGGATCCTTTTCTTAAATTAAAGTCAATCTTTCAGTTATCATTTACTTTCTTAAAACACATGACAGTAGTCTCGTCTTTATGCAAATAAACGTTCCTATTATTCCGTGTCCTAACACATCTCAGCATCATTACTTATCTTTGTGATTGAGAAATCTATCTCTGTATGGTTCTGCTCGTGACACACAGGAAGCGTTAGAATTGCTTCAGCTATGGGTGAGAATCGTCAGATAATACACGTTCTAAAACCTTTCCATTAATTAATTCTTCCTTTCCAAAATCAAATTAAAGAAATGACTTGTAAACTTACATGTTTTCTGTGAGTGTGGATGTGTAACAAAGAGGTTATTGTTAATTAATAGTTATGTACGGTTTATTCTTTTAAAATGCACATATATACTTTGCGGGAAGGGATAGCATACCAGTGTTTAGGTAGACAGTTGAATCACAAAGATACTTCTCTTTATTAAGATATTACCTATGAGAAAATGTTTATAAATTAAGTAGATGGTGTGAGTAAATTGGTCTGAACACTTTGAACACCTGGGAAAAGAAAGATCGTGGGGGCATAGTTAGGTTGAAGATTCATGTCTATAATGAATTTGTCTATTGCTGATACGGTTGCTTTGACTATAAGTTCTATCGTAGTTTCAACTTGTGGCATTAAAGTGAAGCTAGGAACTGGAGTATTCACAATAGAGTACGTTGTCCATTGAAGTACCATTACATCTTTACAAACAAGTATAGATCAGAATTTTAGACTGCTTTTCTTGATTTGCATTACTCACTTAGAACTTCGATACTAAGATATATGCTCAATTTTCTTGACAAGGATAACTGGATAAGTGTCAAATATATTAGTTTATCTTAACTTTTACCCTAACCATGTACTGCATTTGTTTCAATCATTAACTGCCCTCAATTTACAAGATTTTCTTGCATAGAGTTGAAGAAGTGCACTAGAGAAAGTTTGTATCAATTCTAGTTGATATTTGGAAATAAATTAGAAACTTCTTTGTGGCTATAATGATTCATGATGTATATTCTTACGTCTGAGTGAAACACTCTTTCCAATAAATATAAACTAAGTGAATTGAGAGGAAAAGTGAGTGGAATGCAGTGAGTAATCTGAAAGGGGATGATTTGGACCTTGACTTCCCGATATCCTGGTTTATGTTGGTTGGATCCACTGTTGTCTTAATCTTCTTAGTGACATCTCACATTTTGAACTGTGAACACGGATCAAGACTAGTTCGAGGTGCTGCTAATGGTTCAGCTAGGTTAACTTTCAGTAAATATTGTTTTTGTAAACATGGATCTAGAAAGTGTATTTTATGTAAACATGGAGACTTGAACCACTAAAGCAGACCCCCTTACTTCCATTCGAGAATTTTATCATTTTCTTTTGGTGTTTAACCATCACTTCATATTCTCTCATCACAGTAGTTGATGTAATCTTCTGCCTTTTGTTTATGTTAATCTAGAGTTCCCTCCTCCTTGCATGAATTAAAAATAATGTGTATAAGCCAGATACTTAATAATATTTTTTATCACCCAATAGAAAACCTCTTTTACTTAGTAGATTTATCATCAACCAATTGTTTGATTTTGGAAAGTTGATAGTAATGCACTTAATTGTTTGTTTACCTACCTTTTTCAGTTCTCATTATTTTCATTTCTCTTACCTAGTTCAGATCTTTCTGAACTTCTTCAAATCTTGGTTAAGTTCATTCTCGGAGTTGACTGATAGTAGTAATTTCTATTGTGGTTCCAATTCATGGTGAATGAATATGTTTCTTGTTACATTTTTGGACGAACTCGATCCATTATCCAAGTTTCAGATCTTATATATAATAAGTAAAACTTTGCCTTGTCATCGGTAACCTTACGTTTTCATACCTGTGTCATTTACATCATAAAATGACGATTCTCATCGGCCCTTTTATTGAAAAGTTGGAAAAGACGCTACGAAGAAAATCATCACTGTTTTCTTCATTTCTTTTGGATTTGACGCAAATCAATATTTCATTGAAAACCATTATATACTACAAAAATGTTCATTTATGTTTTGGATGTGTTTGGATTTATATTTCAACTTAATATTTTTTCTTTGGCAGGCTGAGAGTGCAATTGCAGCTCTGAACTGCAGCGGTGTAGTCCTAGGATCACTCCCAATAAGGTTGGTTTCCTCTATACCCTTGCATTGATGCGGATTATATCCAATCCCGAGAGCAATATGATCAAAATAGAAAGTAGAAGCTCATTACACTAAAATTGAGAAGAAGAAGTTTACGTTGGAGATCTTACACCTATCTCAGTCCATAAATCTCTGTCTAATCTCACAGAGAAGATTCCCCCTTAGATTTCTTTATATAGTGAGGAAACTAGGGTGGCTTATTTCAGAAAATGGATGCCCAATTATACTGCTTACTTTTCCTCTCGACCTGGATCGACCTAATATCTTTGATATTCGCACTTTTGCAGGGTAAGCCCATCAAAGACTCCTGTTCGACCTCGTGCACCTCGGCAATCCATGGACTGAACTGTTAACGATTTTTCTCGGAGCTGATCTGCTGATATATATAAACCTGCATATCTATATATACATAGTTACCGATACTTTAAGGTACTTTGTGGCATTTATGTTTTTGGGATTTTTTGCGTCGCATCTCGGCCGTGTCTGTCACTTGCAGATGATATTTATTGCTGTTCGTTTAACTTGTAGAGTTGTCCTGTTTTTGAAGCTTAAGTTGACTTAATTTATGTTGAATTCCATAGGCAGTGCCTCGAAGTACTAATACAATTTCGCGTTTTTGACTCGAAAGAAAGATCTATTTTGCAAATTTCTTTTAGTCCCTACTGGTGGATAATCAATTATTTTCTTCTATTCTTTTGTGGAGTTTCAAACATGCTAAATGATGTGCGAAGTGGGAGAGGATAAAGAGCATAGCCTTATATGCAGAATTATTTTATTTTCATTTAGGATTTTTTGTGATTTGATCTTTATATGCTAAATGTCCTCTGATTTTAGTGTTTCTTGAATATTTTTGGTAAGCTGATAGTAACTTCAAATTTAGCGAGTAAAGGAGGGATTTTGTGTTAGTGCTGCCAACATTTTCCATTGGTGAAAGTTCACAGGATCTTCAGATATTTACCTTTGAACCTCGGGAAACAAATACTCAATCTTCTCATTTTAAAAGTTCTGCACTTTAAAAGGAGAGATTTTATCTCTGATTTATGTTTTCTGTTACTATCGAGAGGATTATACTTTCATTACCAAGGCCAATGGCAAATTTGTTTGGAATCAAGTCTTAGGCTCCAATTAAACTGATATGTCAAAATATACCTTATATAGGTAGTGATGGCAATGGATCAATTGAGTTCATTTTGCCCATCTCGGGCGCGGCTCGATCTGCTGAGCAAACTAAGTACCAATCAGCTTGCTTGTGTAATTTTAGGCTTGGCTTGCCCTACTGGTTGGTGATCCATTCACGGCCTCAAAATCAAAGTCAAATTCAAGTAATCAAATATCAAAGCCACTTAAGGCGAGTCAGCGAGTGGATCAAGAATTTTGCGCTCGGATTGCGAGCTCCATTGTCATTCCTACTCGTAGGGACCCATGCCTCGCTTTGACATTTGGAAATGACTCGAATTTTTAGATCTATGTCTGCTTGGTGTAAGTCATCAAAACAACTTTTCCTTTATAATCTCTTTTCTACTTAACTTATACAAATATTAGAACGGACGGTTCATGAAAAAAATGCAAAACCAATTTTCGTAGTAACAACCAATATGAGAATTAAGATTGAAATGCAAAATAATTCGTAAGAACACAATTTTGCTATTCATTTTCTAAAATTGGTTGCCAATCTCTCTTTCCAAAGAATTACAAAGTGGAGTAGTAGTTTTGTTGGAAAATGCAACATCTTTGTCGCCTCCAAAGTTGCACCTGTGTTTCCTTTTGTCCACCACCTGATAATGACATTCTTCCTGAGTGGAAGACCCCAACAACACCTACCACAAACTAAGTACAAAGCCATTTGTCCCGGCTCAATGATCGAGGGCGCCCTTGTTTTTGTCCCGGTCATTGAGCCGGGACATAAAGCATGACTCACAAACTAAACCCTCGTCATTTATAAAAATCATATTTTTAGTAGATTTTGGTAAAAGTTGATGAAATATATGGTGAAAAAATTATGGCTAACATAAAATATATAGTTAAAATTAATTATTGACTTTAACTTAAATTAAAATATAGATTTTATTTTTCACCCAACAGGGGCATATTATTAGTACTGCAATAAAGAACACAAACATAGAATTAAATATATATTCCAAGTTGCCAATTGACTATACACCTAAACCATAATTACGTCTACTGAATAACTGCACTACACACACAGAAAATGCAGCCACAGAAATGCACCAGAATAGACACAATAAGAGGGTGGGTGGTTTTTTTTTTTTTNCCAATATTTTACTCACATGGCCCCATGTGAGTATCTGTATTTTTTCTGTACATGAGGAAAATTCATTTTTTTTCTAGTTTTTTGGATATTGGATTACCACTCTAATAGTTACCATTGAAATCAATAAAGAAACGTGACACGACTGTGCAAGAGCTCTGTGCAACCTTTACGAAAAACTAGTATCAATTTCCACCCTCTTTTCTTGAAAGAAGGTGAAATATAATATTTTATAATGATACAGGTTAAAGTTTGTTTATAACTACTATGGCACTCACCAGAAACACAAAGATAATAGCAAAAAATAACATAAAAAACTGAAAATAGATGATTTATAAAGGTAGGAGAGTCTACAAGACAATAAAAATCAGTCTTTTAATAAATTCTGATGCTGTCGATGAAACTTATCGTTAAAAAATTGATAAAAGTTATGCATTATATGAAATTAAATAATTGTTGATTTTAACTTTAGTTTTTTAGCAATTTTTAAAGTTACAGCTAACATGGCTACTTTATTTCAGTGAAGTTTCAAATCCTCATTGGCTTATCATAGAAAAATATTGTGCCTTTTTCATCAACATAAAATCAACTATCTTTACTCAATTTTTCTTGTATATATTTGGTATTTCGTCCTTCCATCCAAGAAAACTCCTACTTGTGTGCACAAATCTCTCACAAGTCACATCTCTTCCAAGTTAGTTTCAATTCTAAAGGGTGAAGCCGTTGCTTAAGGCTTAAAATTTTATGAACATGCATAGTTTTCTTTCTTTTTTTGGTTTCCGACCCCCAAATTTCTCGAGTCGCCTTTGGATTTTGTTATCGTTTTCCAAGCACAAGAATATATAAGAAAATCTATCTCTTCGTGGGCTCGATATAAGTTCACGTATCAGATTAAGCAGACGCAGAAACAAAAGAATTTTCAAGGTAGACGGATGGGACAGCACCGGAACTCCTCAGTCGAATCCAGTTCCCACTGAAACTCCGCTTGCTGCAGTTGCGCCACCGCCAGTCGGGGCTGAAGCTGAACCACATACTGCAGTCAAGAGGATTAAGGTGGTCATTACAAAGCAGCAGCTTCAGGCGTTATTATCAAAGAGAATATCAGTTGAAGAAGTCCTAGGAATAGATAGATCATGTAATTCAGTTGATTCTCAGACAAGTTGGAAGCCTGTTCTTAAATCCATTCCTGAAGCAAAGGAGTTGTGATAGGAAAAGTAGAATTGCAATGGCATTAAACTGATTCTGAATTTCGATTGCATTTTTTTTCTGCAAATTAATTAGAATCAGTTTGGTGTCATTATATTGTTGGTCCCAGATAATATGGTTTATACAATGATTCTTCCAACATAGACAAAAGTAAACAACAGTAATTGCACAAATGAAAGAACACAAATAATTTTTCGACCCAAGGTCTCGGAGGTTCGGCCACCACTTCAATCGCCTAATCCCCCGTTGAGCATCCGTTAGGATATTGCTCAAATCCACTAGATCAGCTCAAATCAAGCAAAATAGAGTTACAGAACAACAAGAATGTTCGAACTCAAGAATACAAACCAAAACCCTCAAAAAATATAGCACAATCTCACTAAGAAATTAACTAAACTCTCTCTATCTTTCTATATGAAAATCACTTAGAAAATATCACACAATCTTTACAGATTTAGTACTAAGTAAAAGTGCAGTCGAGAGAGCAGAAGAACTAGGGTTTCAAGAATGAACTAATCGATCGGCCAAAGAGTCAAACTCTTCTATTAATATGAGATAGCCAATAGTCTTAATCCAACGATCAGCATTTGTCCAAGTGTCAGTCATCCAACCAAACGTGTTTTGATAAAACAAATAAACAGATTCTGGAGCATTCTTTTAGCTGGGCAGGTACTTCAGAATTGGATTCACTCAATTTGGACTCATAAATTTAGCAAACCAAACCTTAAAAATATAATGATACAGATAATATGTTGGTATGATATTGTTTATTAATGTTGTTTATTATCCATCAATTACAGTGTGATGTGGCCTTTAATCACCAACTTAAACTTCCCTGCACGAAAATTATAAGCACGTGCAAGCATTTCTAGACGCGACAATGGACAAGATTAAATCTTTTTCTTCTATGATATGTGTACTCAATGAATTATAATTATATTGTTCACTAAATTCTTTGACCTCCGACCAACAGAACAGTAACTGTTGTTGCTTGACTATGGCACTCGAATAACATAATAATAATTTAGGGTATGCTCGAGAACTTGAAGGGTTATCGTTACTACCCCATCTAATGTAGGTGCAGTGAACCACGTTAGACTAAGAAGCCACGGGTCATACTGGCCATGTCAATCATGGATAGCCCAAACAAAATTTTGTGAACATTGAGGTGCCTTGCTGAAGTTAGGAATACGAGGCTTTGAACCTACCTCGTCAACTAGGAAAGACTCGCCAAAGGTGGTTCATACCCCCATTGAACCTCTTGACTAGCTGAAACAAGGCGAACCTTATCCCATCCTCTCTAGAGGCAAGTTGAACGGCAAACCTATTTGACTTGTATGCAAAGGTAAAAGAGAGTAGGTGAAGATACGTTGTCACCACGATTTGAAACTACTAACAAAGTATGAACAGATAAGATAAATGGTTTGAAATACTCTTACTATGATAATATTCAAGACAACATAAAAGAAAAGGTATAACATCAACTCGTAGCTATGACCACTTTGTTTTACTTGCGTACTTGTTTTTTTCAACTACTAACTCAAAAATTAGGGCGCGCAAAATCCCCTTTATAGGGTTGCCTTTACAAGCTAACAATAACATGTGTTCTAGTTCTACAATGGGTGAACTAGAAGTAACAAGGATACGATGTCCATCACGTACTGAGATTTGTATCTACCAATTTTTGAGGAAATGCTCCAAGATAAAATCAAAACCATTTCCAACCAGAATTTGGTCCTCAATGTACAAGAAAATATAATTTTTTCTCCGCCGTTGCACTTCAAAGGGAATTCTAACGGAAACAACAAAAATTGCCGTTCTCTTCAACCTTGCGTCTCATTTTGCCTTTATTATTATTATTTTTTTATATCTCCACACACTTTCTTAACTGTGCTACTCTTATCTTTTCATACCTTCAATGGCACTCTCCTTCGCCCTTTTTCTCTCGTCTTACTTCTCAAGATTGATAATCTATAATTTCGTTTAGGGACCATAAGGTATTATATATAGTCCCCGTCTCGAGATACCTTCGTGGTGAATGGCATCCAATCTAAATCATTTAGGCACCGAACGTAGTGAATTTTATGCAATGACCTAACGGAAACCTAACCGTACTGACTCGATCTCGCATCTCTAATTTAATTGAACAAAGGCTAAATAAAAGAGAGAGATTAATATGTCAAACTATACAAACTTGTACTGACACACGAGTAGAGGTAAACAAAGCATTACAAAAACATCCCCAAAACACATCACACCATATTTCCCTTACAAGAACTTCACTTGATTTCTACATCGATCACTTTCCTCTCTGCTTTAGCCTTAGGAATATATACATAAAGAACTCCATTCTTCAATTCGGCCTTCACTTCATCCTTGACACAGTTATCAGGAAGCTCTAGTCGAGTATCGTACGAACTGTAGTTCCTCCTCGACCAGTCGTCATCTTTTTCTTCCCTCTTGCGTTCGCCTCTGATAACAAGAATATCATCCTCTACTGAGACTTTGAGATCTTCTTTCGATATCCCTGGCATGTCGAATCGCATCTTGATCTCATGTTCGTCTTCTTTGATGTCCCATGGGGTTCGTATTTCCCCGTTTATCGACAGGGCATCGTCGAATAGTCTGTCCATTGTATCCAGCATTTGTCGCATTGTCCTCATTGGAGATACAGGATCTAGCAGCCCTGTTATCAAATAATTCCATAAATTTTGAGAATTTGACTTAAAAAGAAAGAAAACTTTAATTTATGAACGGAATAAGGGAACACAAAACATACCAAAAGGAAAGACGTCCATGGCCAATCTCCGGGGACGGCGTTCGACGGCGGTGCCCTGTTTGTTACTGCTGGAATGACGCTGTACATCAACTGAAGTATCTTGGTTATCGCCGGTGGCTTGAGCTCTCACAACCGACACTCTAGACGGTGGCACCGCCCTTCCTATAGCCTTACATGCTGATGGGAAGAAAAAAGAACATGGCCCGACACCAACAGATTTGTTTTGTGTCCAGAAAATGTTGTTCGCTGCTAAAGTTTTAGCTGCCATATATTTAAGAAAATTTGAAAACCCTGAAAGATTAATCAATAATTTTTGTTTTGATAAGAGAATGGGGAAATTTGGGTGTGCATTTATAGGCAGTGAAGGAATGATGTGGAAAAATCTTGAATGTTTGAGATAAATATCAACTTTTCTGGAGTGGAGTGTGATACCTTGCTATTGCTAGTTTCTTTCTTCAGGTTTCTACTTTGTTCGCGAAAGACCCAAAATTAGTTTTATTTTGTGAATTCAGTGTTATTTTTTGTATTCATCAAGGAACGTGCCAGAATTCAGCCCAGTCCAGCCCTTACATATAAATGTCTGGTATGCAGACTTGACCCGTTTTTCTTCTTGTCTTTCTGCAAGGCCCACATAGGTCCATCTATACGTAAAATCACATCAAAATGAAGTCTGTCTGTCTACCCAAATTTCCATAATCAGATTTTTATTAATTTTATTAAACAAATGTGATTGTTTGATAAGCAAAATCTGAGACCCTAAAACCAATTACAATTGGAGCCTGAATGAGGTAAACAAAGCATGGTGGAATGTGCACAAAACATAGGATAATCACATTAGGCAGGAGGAGGAGGTCACAATGGTTGAATGCGGCAAAAATGACTCTCCAATGCATAAAATCTTTACTCCAAGTGAAATCTCATGTATGTGATCAATGCAAGAGACTGTCTTGAGAAGGATACATGGAAACTCATCAGTAAGAAAGTCAGATGCGAGTTGTCAATGAAAATTCAAGCCTCGGCCTGCTTTAATTATTTGGATTTATAACATTGAAAAATGGCTATGCAGTCTACAAATTTTGATAGCCATTTGGATACAGTTGAGAAATTATGGGCTCAAATTTGAGCTCGAACTCCAAATCTGCAATCAACTATTTTTCTTTTTTCGGTCCAATTGTTCCTCAATTCATTCTTCCATTTGTTTTACATCAGTCCCTTCCACCTATGAAAAACTCGACTCCGAATTATAATCTTGATAGAGAGGCTCATCATCGTCATGGAATTCGTACAAATCAGCTACATTGAATGTATTAGAAATATTTGTATAAGCTGGAAAATCAATAATATAGGTATTGTTGTTAATCCGTTTAAGTAATTTGAAAGACTGATACTTTCTTAGTTTTAACTTGTTGTAAGTACTCACGAGGAATCTCTCCTTTATTAGAAACACCATCACCGAGTCTTCTTCCTGAAATTATGTATCTCGTCGATGTGAATCTATCGCTGTCTTATACTTTGCGTTAGTCTTCTCCAACTTCTGTGTTATTTCACTGCGGACCGCTACAACCTCTTCAATCAAACCTTCAACAACGTCACTCTTGCTATTACCCTTGGGCAACTTCATCAAATCCACCACATGATAGGGTACCTCTGTATACACAATAGCAATTGGAAATTTGCTTGTAACAGTATGAACTGCGTTGCTGTGTGCAAACTCAACTTGAGGCAGCGTAAGTTCTCATTGTTTGGGCTTACCTCCACGTTTTGAACCATACTTCCAAGGATACGATTAGTAACTTCAATTTGCCCATTAATTTAAGATGGAAAAAAAAGAATCCCACCATCACCAAATGCTAATGGGCGAGGTATATTAATATACCACAAGATCTAAGATAAAATTTGTATTCCCAAAAATTATTGTTCGAGGGTCTATAGTTTTGACTATCATTCATGGCCACTTTTCATTTTCAAATAAATGATTGCGTTATGCTAAGAACTTATTATCCTCTTAAACGTGTATAGTTCACATGGATTATTGTCAGGTTTACAATTTAAAAGAAAAAATTTCTCGTAGGAGAGGAGGAGACAAACAAAAAATATGTAATTAAATCTTCAAAAAAAGAAAAAGAAAAATATAGCTTGAAATTCCGACATTACTAATTTTCAAAAATACCTTAAAAAAAACATATTTACAACCACACACTGAGACAACAAAATCTTGTTCCCGAGCCACCCTACAACCCCCTTCTGCGTCTCATAGATAACCGCAATGTATATCGAACTCAAAGCCGAGGATGCATGGCAAATAAATTCAAGAATTGAAAGAAATGCATCGAAATTATGCTCACCACTGATGCTTCCGTTACTGTTTCAAACGAATCTTGAAATGATGCTTTGACTTTTCGAACGTACAAAAGGTGATTGTGGGTAAGGAAATTTTGGGAATTTGGGAAATGGATTTCCCTCCTTTCACCATTATCGAACTTTAGCCCTTAAAAACATATTTTCATATAATTGCACATTACTCATTGATTTTTTACAACATTTACTATTAAATCCCTCTTGTTTACATAATTATCAATTACATAATTAAAAATCTAACAGAAATAAATAAGAATTCACAAATCACTGCCCTGCATATTGAAGGATAAAGAATAAGCAATGATGAAATTTATTCAGTATTTATTACTTTTATTTATATAATAATAAAATCACTTATCTACCTCTGAAACAGCATAATTGTCCTTTTTCAACTTGTTGGAATCTCCCCAGTGTACCAACCCCACTACCAAACCTTTACTTTAAATCAAAGCTGACGTGCAGTTTAATTCTTTGATAACACCTGCTCAAAACGACCAAAACATGTTGAAACTCGAAACTATTTTTATAAATCCAATGTATTCTCTCTAACCTAATCTTCTGAAAGTTTAATCTTCGTTATCACGGGTAATTTTCTTATAAAAGATCGGGGAAAAAGTTTGGTAAGAAAACATCGACGAACAGCATTACTTTCGTTGTTACCGGTAGTTTCTATGAATGATCTATAAAAGAATTACCAATTAAAGTTTGACCCTTTAGTCCCAGAGAAATAATAAGCAAAAACAAGATTAGAAATGAGTAAAAAAAATACAAAATTCATAGTCGACCATTAATATAAGAGCTACATACACTTGCTATTGTAAATTTTCACGATGATTAAATGGTAATCTCACACATCTCATTCTGAAAAATTGGTTGTAAATGGTTCATTATGTGTATGTAGGAACACCTAATGTTAGGTCATTCTGCAGTTGACCGGATAAGTCAAAAAGTTAGTAAAATAGTGAGGAGCAGACAACACCACTGCCTTCGTTATAATGGGTAGTTCTGAAGAAATAACCAAGAAAACGAGGTTAAAAACCAACAGCAGACAGCACCACCAGCAACTTCTGTCAATGCTCCATGAATTATATACTCAAAAAACAGCCATAAGAGAATGTTTGCATCTTACCTAGTATTCAGAACTGCCATGTTTTTCTTGTTTCTTGGTCAAATTCTCTTCTTTATGAACCTGCGTTCAGTCTTATCAGCCTCATTGCCTCAAGATGCAATCCATCTTCTTCAGTTTCGAAACAGCCTACTGGAACCTTCTCGGTTTATGCTGCCATGGAATGAATCCGTTTCACACTGCCAATGGCCTGGTGTTTCTTGCTACTCAAATAAAGATTTTCGCATCAAATCTTTGAATCTCACGCGCTATGGACTCTCAGGGATTTTGGAAATATCAGTTTCTGATATGTGTAAACTTCCTGATTTGCTGATTCTTGATCTTTCTGGGAACAATTTCACCGGAAAAATCCCGACCCTGCTCGGAAATTGCAGCAATCTCAATACAATTCTCCTCAATGAAAATGGCTTTTCTGGATCAATTCCTGTTCAGCTTTTCACATCAAGGGAGATTGTACAAATTGATTTGGGATATAATCTGCTCACTGGGATCATTCCCCCTGAGGTAGGCCAATGCAACAGGCTTGAATATCTTGGGTTGAATAACAATTTCTTGAATGGGGAGATTCCTGTTGAATTATTTACTCTACCAAATCTGAAATTTCTTTATTTAAGCACAAACAATCTAACGAAATCCTTGCCTGATTTTCTATCCTTCTGTTCACTTTCTGATTTTCGGATTCATGAAAATTCGTTTTCTGGTCCTTTACCAGTTTCCTTGAGCAACTGTCATAACCTCAGTGTTCTCTATGCGTCTTCTAACAATCTTGGCGGAGTTATTCCATCAAATACCTTTAAGGGCCTCCAGGAAATTGAATTTCTATATCTTGACAGGAACAAGTTTGAAGGGGAAATTCCCGAGTCCTTATGGGGTCTTAGGAATTTAAACGAGCTTATTCTTTCGGATAACATGTTCAACGGAAGTATATCAGAAGACATTAGTCATTTCAATCTGCTAATGTACCTCGATCTGTCTGAAAACAACTTAACCGGACACATTCCAAGATCAATCAGTAGCCTCAGAAATCTGAATTTTCTTTTCCTGTACAATAACATGATTGCTGGTTTCATACCCCCAGAGATTGGAAATTGTAGTTCTCTAGTCGAAATCAGGCTTCAACATAACTTAATTAGCGGAAATTTACCTTCTGAAATTTGTGAACTGCATGGTCTAAAGGTTTTTCACACGTTCAACAATCAAATAGAGGGTCACCTTCCTCATTGTATAGAGAGAATGCAGAGTCTTGAGGAATTAGCCCTGTATAATAATAGATTGACAGGCAGCATCCCTTTCGGAATTAGTAATTTAACAAACCTTACTTTCCTTTCTTTAGCTCACAATGATCTCAGTGGAGCGATTCCATCAGACCTTGGGAAGAATAACCTTCCCGGTTTAGTTAAGCTGGATTTAACTGGAAACCGTCTAGATGGAAGAATTCCTTCTGGCATATGTGCTGGCGATAGTCTCGTAGTTTTGGCACTTGGAAATAATAACTTCAATAGCAGTTTTCCCAAGGAAATCATGGAATGCAAGTCTCTAAATAGGCTGATTCTTCGTGATAATTTTCTGCGAGGGAGCATACCAGATGATATAGAAAAGAACTCCAGCATTTCTTACTTTGATATTGGTGGCAACTTGCTCGAGGGAAGAATTCCAATAGGGTTTGGCTTCTGGAGCAATCTCTCGATGATGGATCTGTCGGATAATAAGTTTTCTGGCTCAATACCTAAGGAATTTGGAAGCCTTCAAAATCTTCAAGTTTTAAGGATATCTTCCAACAGACTGACAGGAGAAATTCCCTGGGAACTGACTCATTGTCAAAAACTAACAGAATTAGACCTTAGCATGAATAATCTTTCTGGACGACTTCCTCCGGGGATCTTATCGTCTTTTACCATGATAATCATCAGACTTCAAGAAAACAAATTTAACAGTGTTATTCCCGAATCTTTCTCTAGTAGCCAAAGCCTCCAAGAGTTGCAGCTCGGAAACAACATGCTAGAAGGTCCTATTCCGTGCGGTCTCACTAAAATTCAACATTTTAGCTCTGTTTTGAATCTCAGCATGAATAAACTCTATGGAGAAATCCCCAAATGCCTCAGCAATCTTGATAAGTTAGAGATTCTTGATATCTCAAGCAATGGTTTCTCTGGTGAAATACCTTCAGAAGTAAACAATATGGTATCGCTTTCATTTGTCAACATATCTTTTAATCTCCTCTCAGGCAAAATCCCAGGTTCCTGGGAAAATATCATGGATTCACATCCCGGATCTTCACTTGGAAACCCCGAACTCTGCTTAATAAGTACCGAATCTACTAATTGTGGAAAAAGGGACAGAAAATCACATGCTAGAGCAAAAATCCTAGCCGGGATAATTGCTCCAGTCCTGTTGCTGGCATTTCTTCTTGCTGCAGTGTACATTTTACTGATTCGCGTACAAAACTCATCTTTAGCCGATCAATCTCTCCTAAATTCTCTATCAAGAACAGAAGATTTACCCAAAGACTTAAATTTCGAGGACATTCTACATGCAACAGAACGTTGGAGTGATAAATATGTTATTGGAAGAGGCAAGCACGGGACAGTTTACAGAACACAATCGGTGAGATCAAGAAAGAACTGGGCTGTTAAGAAAGTGGACTTATCCGAGACTAAAATTAGCATGGAAATGAGAACTCTAAGTCTGATCAGACACCGGAATGTGGTGAGAATGGAAGGATACAGCATCAGAAATGGATATGGCTATATTGTGACAGATTACATGCCAGGGGGAACTCTTCATGAATTAGTACATCGAGAAAAATCGCGTATGGCTTTGAATTGGGAAACTCGTGTTCGTATTGCTCTTGGCATTGCTCAAGGATTATCATATCTTCACCATGATTGTGTGCCTAAGATCATTCACAGAGACATTAAATCAAACAACATACTGATGGACTCTGAATTGGAACCAAAAATAGGAGATTTTGGGACAGCGAAAATGGATTCTGATATTGATGAAAGCTCAACAATTTCTGAAATTGTTGGAACCCTAGGCTACATTGCACCAGGTGAGCATTTGCATATATATTTTTGCTTACTTTTCTCTTGATAAGATTTTGTGTTCCATTTTAAAAGGTCAAACTTGTTAAGAGGAGTAGCCCAAACCCTTATAAGTTCGTTTATGTTTTCATCTTTATTCGACGTGTGATTTTATCCCTTAACATCTCTATAGTCTAATTTACTGTTCAAAACACTTTCAGTCACCGAACTTTTCTGTTTCAAATTAGTGAGTGATCGATTTTTATTTCAGTTTAACCACTCTGTTTACTAAATAACACGGAATTGTAGACGTGTATCACGAAAAATTCATTAGTGTTGTTTTATTTTATCATTCAAATTGCGTTTTTCAAATAAACACGTTTTTGCTCAGCTAGACAATAAAATCAATACACTAACGTGCTTTCCCCAGTATTTCCTTCAATTCAGCAAACTGAGTTAGATGAAGTACCCAAACTGAAACATAATCAGAACAAAAAAAGGTCCACTGGCCAAAGTAAAATAATGCTACAAGTCGGGCGACTAACACTTTCTTAAACTTCCAATTTATATATTACTTCAGATTCTAACATTTTCGAAGACTAATGTATTTATATGTTATACAATCCAGAGAATGCATACTCAACAAGGTTAACAGAGAAATGTGACGTATACAGCTATGGAGTTATATTACTGGAACTTCTCAGCAGAAAATTGCCTGTAGATCCCTCCTTTGAAGAAGGCTTAGATATTGCATCCTGGGTAAGGAAGAATTTACAGAGTAACTACAGTGATTTTCTGTCCTGTTTTGACGAAGAAATTCAATCCTGGAATTCAGAAGAGCAAAGGATGATTTGATGGATATTGGTATAAAATGTACTGAATTCATGGCTGATAATAGGCCTTCCATGAGAGAAGTTGTGGGATCTCTTCTAAGCTTAAATTGTAGAAGAAAATCAACTGTAAATAATACTGGAAACTCGGGTTTGTAGAGTATCGTTGTGCAGGATTCTTTTTCCTTTAATAAATTATAGAAAGAGTCACTTTTCTCACTGTTTTCAATGTTTATAAGCATTATACCAAGCTGTGTTATATAGTCATGTTTTAAACCTTAAAGAAACGTGTTACCAACGTACATTAATTTGTTTCAGATGGCCAGAAAACGTAGATAGATTGAGATAGAGACTGTTCAGATCATCGCCAAATGTCTGCAAATACGGAATCAAACCATGGGATCTTCCCAGGTTCTCAAGTTACAAAAAGACGGGGGAATGATGCTCATTTCTAGAAGGACATAGAATATCTTGGGGAGCAACAAATTTCAGTAGAATAAGAAATTATAAAAATTCTCTAGATTTCAAAACCGCCAAAATTTTAAAACAATCAATGCTGTACATCTTATTTTACATTATATTTTATATTGGGTTTCGTGTTGACATATGAATGGACAACTTCATTAAAAAAAAAAACATACTTTCCGCTCAAACATGATTACAAGCCGGGCTAATACGTTAAAAAAACAAATTATACAAGAAATTTTTTACATAAAAAAAAATTCTACTAAAATAAATTCAGTGGGCTGGGGACTGGACCGGCCCAGTCCCCCCAGATCCGTTCATGCATCCAACACTTTTTGAATTCCTATACCATGAAATGTGCACTTAGGGTATGTTTGAACCCTATTATTTTGGCAAAGAATGCCTTTTTGAATAGTGATTGATGGAAATGTGTGATTAAAAATAAGGTGAAATTTTGAATTTATCTATAATATTATTTTATTGAAAAATGTATGATTGAAAAGAAGGGGAGAACGTATTTTGAAAAAAAAAAAAAGGATCAAACAAAAACTTAGCATAATTCATTTTCACCAATATTAGTGAAATAGCAAAACACCAATCAGTTGTAGCATATAAATTTTGCCTAAACCTTCATTTTGTTGTATCAATGGTACCAAATATTTTAAAAAATCACATTAAGAGTCCAAATAGATGATTTCTGTTAGTTGACTCGAGATTGATTTTGACCAATTTTAAAGGGACAAAATGATAACTTTGAACTAAAAAAAAAATAAAAATGCTAGCCCTAGCCCCACAAAAAAAAAGTATCGTTCATCATCTCCTTCACACCCCACTCCAGATTAACCCACGACAACCACAGTCGCCGCCATAGCTCTGCCTGCCACTTCCACCACAAAACTCACCATCTTATCATGAAACTCATCATCTCGAATCACAAACCATTATCAAACCAATCAAGAATTCCAACATCAATGTGATCTACGGTGGTGGAAACCTACCTTACGGCCAGACTTACCCTCTTGGACCACCATCAGTTGACTCCTCACCATAGGCACTCAATATGATGGTGATGATTGAACAAAATAGGGCCACAACATGAATAAATTTTTTGGGATTTTGCATCCAAACGCATGCAAATATGGGATCTCATATCCAATCCAATTGATGGTTTTCCCATTGTTCAATCCACAAATTCACCTACGGGAACTCATATTCTTACTCAGAAGACTGTGTGTACCTAATTAATTGATCCAATTGTAGCTCAATTGCCTCTTAATTTGATCCCCAAAGTAGCGACTGGTTGGTTCTGTAAATTGTAATTTAACGACCAAAATGTTATTCTTCCATCCAATGTGATCTACTAGTGGCCCAAGTGGAGCTCCCCTTGCTTTGTGAGAGCTGAATGCTGCCCAATGGTAGCTCGATTATTCACATCATAGATCACATTGACTTGGAAGGAGATAATGAATTTGGGGTAGATTAGTTTAGAGTAGGGTAGGGGGATGAACAATACCTTCTTTTTATGTTTCTCTTGGGGGGCTTTTTTATTTTTGTTTATTTTTGTTTTTTTTAATTTAATTCAAAATTACCATTTGCTCCTTAAAATTGGTCAAAATAATTTTTTAGGTCAACTAACGATCAAACTAACACAAATCATTCATTTGGACTCTAGGTGCGAGTTTTTGAAATGTTAGATTCCATGGGTGCAACAAAATGAAGGTTTATGCAAAATTTACTTAAAATCAAAAGGTTTGGTACCATGGCTACAATTTTCCCTTGAAAGAAAGAAGAAGTCTCGTGCCCTTAGTATAACAATCATCTATATTTATATCTTGTTTTATATTATTTTTTACATAGTGTCACATATCGACACATGATTAGATAGTTTAAAAAAACACACTTTCTCACCTAAGTGTTTTTGAATCTCCACACAATATAAGGCAAGATGTCATTCATGAAATGTACACGTAGCATAATTCTTGTACTAAAGTCTCTCCTACAGTACTATCTACTAGCTTTTCTAATAATAATTATTCTTTCAATTAAAATTACTTCCTACTATTTTTATATCTATAAAATTTGTCTCGTATAAATCTCATTAAACCATTTTAGTATAAAATAAATTTATTTCCTCTACCCTTAATAAAAAACCGTCCATGATATTAGGTCATTGTCCGATACATATCAAACACCAATACATCGACCATGACAACGTGTCGATACTTCCGAGCTTGTAAATAAAACAATACTAACTTTTAAAGGTAAATTTTACAAATTGAACCCAATTAACTATGATTTCATTGAAGACATTTCCATCGAGAGGAGAGTTCCAAAAAGTACAGGAAAACACACCAAAGTTCAAAAAATACAGGAAAACAAATTCAACGACAACAAAAATAAAATAAAATAATAATAAACAAAATTGCTTGCTTTACTTCCGTCTTGCTTGCTTTCCTTCCTTCGCTTACCAGGACCCCTATCTGCTTCTTCCATGATGTCCTAGATGGTTTTTCAAATAAATAAATTGACACTCATTACAACAAAGTAGCATTCTCATAAACACATTATTACAAATAATATAGCAAACTTACACACACACACACACACACATATTACCTTCGTTTTCAGTCACGTTCTTTTTCATCATTTGTACCATCTGGTTAACTTTGGCAACTTCACTGCTCACATCACGAATGATCTGGTTAACTCTGGCAACATCATTGCGCAGCTTTGCATGCAACTCTCACATTTGTCCCACGTCGGCTACTCTTTATAGTTCATCTTGCTGCACAATTCTAATGATGTTAATGTTAGTTTGATACCTCCTTCGATAGTATTTTATAAAACAACATTATGAATTAACGTTCGATTATTCGCGTGTTACAATTTGAAATAATTATCTAAGGTTCCATGATCATATAGGTTGTTACAAATTGTATACTCGATTGTTCGGATATAATGAGACACAATTCATGACGTGATCAAAATATGTCGTTAACAATCAGTACATAAAGTTGGAACTTAACGTTGCTAAGACTACATTGTTCTTATTGAAATTTATCTAGATTTGGAAATAAGAACAATAATGTGTTTTTGATGCACATTGAAAGTAACCTCTTAAATGACTCATTTGTGATAGCTCGGAATGAGACTCTACGCAATTATCAAACAAATCACCTAAATTCTGAGCGAATTGTGTACATTTGATTGCTAGTTCTAGTTCTTTGAGGTACCATTGAGTGAAGTTTTAATTAGAAGATTGATCTCGATGCTTTGGGAATCGGGCCGAAACTGTTAAAGATCATATACTTGTAATAGTGAAATCCATTAATCATCATGAAGAGACGATCATCACTCTAATGTGTTTTTTATAGGCAATTGAACTTGAGCTCAGTAGTCTGATAATGATGGTTGGACTTTACGTTGTGATTTGATCATAACGAAAATCACAACGAATTTGCCTTATGAAAATGGAACTTAGAGGGTAATACATGTTTAATGACAAAATGATCATTTTGCTGGTTTCAACATATTAACGGCCAAATGGGAGATGACTCACGGAACGATAATCGGAGGATATTGTTATCGGATCATAATTTGCTTTCATAATTATCACTATATTCGAGAGTGCAATTTCGATATTTTGGTAGAATAAGTTCGGATTAATAGATGTAACTCATCTGGTCAAGAGTTGACCCAATTAGAAACGTCTATTGGAGTAAGTCTTGTGAGTCCATCAGATTCCTTTCTTGATTCTAATAAAGGTGTGTTACTTGATTGGTCTACTACAATAAAATCCCAAAAAATTTGTACAATTATGAAACCCTATCGAGTATTATAAATATGCCATGTGTGGATACATTTCTCAAGTTTTAGGATTAGCCACGTTTTCGTATTTTCCAAAAGGGAGACACCTATGGAGAATAAGGAAGAATATCTAAGGGAAGAAGCACTTGGCTAGGCCATTAAAAACTCCTTCATGGTTAACACCTCATCCTTATGTGTGAGGTTTTAAAAAAAAAAAAATCCGATGATATCTAGAAAAATTAAGATCCATTATTCACTTGGGTTTAATCTTCAAAGAAAAATTAATTTTCTCTTATGATGATTAAATCCAATAATCAACAGTTAATTAAAATGCCCGTATGGGCCAAGGCAGTATTGGCCTTTTTAAAATACCAGTAGGGTAAACGTAGGTTAATGTTAAAAATAAGTATATATAAATTTTCAGGAACTTCATTTATAAACATAAAAAATATTCACAAGCTAGATTAAAAAAAAATGAACATGTGTTTTTTAGAGCCTATAATAAATATAAGAAACATTAATTTTGTCAACAGTAAATATTAGGTGACGGAGCAAAACTGTAATTCTATAAAATCTGATGTTGAAGCAATTCTTCAGATCTTCCAGTTTACAATTCTTCTATGAACTTTGGTTTCTTCAAACTAATAAAAAACTTGGATGATTTGATGCCGCCTGATACATAAAGAAACCTCATCAGGAATTATACCAAAAGCATGAGCAACTAAATTACAAGAACTTAGTCAAAAGCATAATCAAGGCAAGGAAGACGAAGAAATTAAATGTGCATAGAATCCCGGTGACGATGATGTCCATATTTTTCCATAATCAAAACTAACTATACATTCCCTTGAATAAATTCTTCATTTGAATTTGACAATATTCAAAATAAAATCAACAATATCTAATACATACATGATCCGTCACAAACAACTTTTTCGATTGATTTACAGAAGAACATTACGCTAGTTAGGAAGATTTTTCATTAGAGTTTAAAATGATTGCTCAAGAAATGCACATGGATGCTTGTACAGAGAACGGGTGGTTGTGACTCATTTCGTCATTTAAATCTAAATTACCTGGTTCAAAGAGTTAATTGATTCTTCAAACACATCTCTAAATCTGTCAGCATCAAACTATCCAAACTTAGCAATAAATATAGATAGTAATAAAGAATATAAAATTAAACAAAACACCAATCAGTTATAAGTAACAAAGGCCGTGCTTCGAATCTTGTAGAATGACCATGCATTGGTAAATTCAATATTACGGTTAACAAGAAATCCTCGTTAGTGGAGATATGATACTAAAATTTACAATCATGTTATACAAATACAATTGACCACAATAGCATAAGAAACTTCATTTTTTCAAGACAACGTATATACGATATTTTCTGTATATATTCTTAAATTTCTATCCCATGTACGCTTAAAAACCCTAAAAATCCCAGAGAACTTTTAAAATTTCAAACCCTTTATATTAAAAAAACTCAATATGACAAGAATCAGATACATGAGCATAATTTATCCAAATACATAATAGACATACATATAGCAAAGGTGATGAGATGCTGGTGATCAGCTTGTATTCAACAAGAATAGGTTCTTGAACTTAGTTCTTCTTGCAAGAAATCATACATTTAATATAGCGAAAATGTCACATGCACGCATGTCATTTGGTTCCGCAGGCTCATGCATAGTTAAATAATGTTAATGAGGTTATTTTTGTGAACAAGTTTCTCCTGTAAACCCGATCACGTAAGTATTTCTTGACAGGAGGAAATTAATAGAATTAAAAACTTAAGACTTGTGATTCGAGGCAAAGGACCTTAACCTAAATAATATTACATTGGGGTCATCTTTTCAACTTCACAGCCAATCGAATTTCATAATGTTGACCGTGGGAATAGTACCTCTAAATTAGGCCATTGCATCATTTTTGCAGCTAGCATCTGCATCAAAAAAACGTTCTTTTGTAATTTTACCTTCATTTACCTAAGAAAATCGAAAGCTCTGTCAAATATATAAACTCGTGTGTACAAAAACCTGGTCATAATAAATATAAATGGATATGCATGCGTGCAATGTTAAAACTAGTGATTACCAACAAAGTAATTCGCTTGCAGATCTCTTTACATTGAAAAGTTCATATCGGTGAATTTATGACTTTGTCTCGATTAACAAGTAACATATCTTCCCTATGCTAAGAGTCTTGAAGATTTTAACATATGAACCTTATGAGTCGAACAAAATAATGATTTTTGATTGTTTTCCACAAGGGGAAACTATGTCAAATGACGGGATACGTTTTCTTCAATTCAATATATGTCTAGGCTTATGACAATTATAAAACCAACTCGGTACAAAAAGCACTATGTTGTAGAAAGACATGCAGGCTTGATTGTAGATAATAGAACACTAAAGTCTTTAAAGATGTGAAATATATATACTAAAGCAGCTACCAATTCATCCATAGTAGGAGCATTTTCATCGTCAATGCCAAGAAGACGCCTCCTCTCAACATCGCTGCGGTCTTCAATCGATATAGTTAACTTATAAACCAACCTAGAATTATTTTCGTAGTTTGTCTAATTAATGCCCCACTTAATAGGTAATAGATAATGATATAAGTAAAATGAAAGTGCGGGGAAGGGTGAAATTTATGAACACTTAAAATTTCACTTCCTAAAAATACCTTATTGAAGAGCACGTCTCAGTTTTTCTTAAGAATTTCCAAAACCTGGATGAAAATTTTGATTAGTAAATTGTCTACATAAACAATAGGCAAATACAAAAAAATAAAATCTAACAGTAGAAAATTATTACAATTAAGGAAACCACCAAATGTCTCAAACAAATTAGGATGAAATTGATTTATCCTTTCCTTTCGAGCGACTTTCTTCTCGTCCTGGGCAAGCTTCGAGGGCTTTGAGTTCATGTTCCTTGAAGGGCCAATAATTGGGGATTTTAGAGTCTTCTATCTTAGGCTTCTTATTTATGCCAAATTTCTTGGCCTCATTTACCTTCTTCTTTTGGTACTCCTTTACATTTCGTATTATCTTCAAGACCATGGATGTCATCTTCAGCATCGCGCTCATATTAAGTAACAAAAAAATGAGGGATAGAATTCAGGAACCAAATAGATTAACAAGCTC